>PVIA01010271.1:0-53103 GCA_004024845.1 Tonatia bakeri | reverse complement strand
TGCCGCATGGAGTCCCGGGACCAGGGACACAGAGATGAGAGGCTAGCGGAGGAAGGCCCTGCCCGCGGGATGTGTCTGTGACGGCTCTAGTGCTGGGTGGTTGCGGATGTGGCAGGGCTATGCCCACTACTGCGGGAGCCCAGAGAAGGTTCTGGCAGCCCAGGGGGCTCCCGGAAGGAGTGGAGGAGGGGAGGTCTGACCTGGCTTCACGGAGCAGGTGGCATCCGAGCTGATTCATCCACTTAGAGGAAGAGTTTGCCAGCGAGAGGATGGGAGGGCCTTCCAGGGAGGGCGACGCTGTGTGCGAAGGTGTGGGGGCCAGAGAAGCAGGAGGGGAATGACTGATGAGCAAGGGGGTGGATGTACTTATTCTGGGGGGAGGGGCCAGGCCAAGAAAGATTTGGGGGGCCCTCTCGCTTGTTTTGTAACTACAGGCAGTATCCACATAACATAAACTAATAACAACAGTAATTTTAAAGTTACTACAATTACTTTTATTATTGTAGTTTTGACACCTCTTGAGGGTTCCCGTCTGCCAGGCACTGTCTCGAACACGTTACGTTTGGAGACAGAGCGTTTTTATGGCAGCCGTGTGAGACTGGGAACAGACACAGAGAGGTTACATAACCCGTGTAACGTTGCTCAGCAAGAAGCGGCGGAGCATCCTGTGTCCAGGGTTTGATTTTCCTACTTTGACAGCACCACCTGCCCACCCCACCCCAACTCCCAGTCTAATCACTCTTAGATTCTGCCTCCCGAGGAGAAAGAAGCCACCCACTTCCCCAGAGGTCAGAGGGAATTTGATTTTGTAAGAAAAACAGAGAGCCAGGGGAAGGTAGCATTTAACCTAAGGCCATTATTTCCTGACAATGGGCTGTCACCTCAGCTAGAGACACACTGGCTAGCAGGGCAGTTTGAGGTGGCCCCTCCCCCAGCGGTAAGTCCCTAGAGGTTGTCTGTCTGGGCAGAGAATGGGCACCGTCGCTGAGTAGGACTGAAACCCCTTTAAATGCACGTGAGGGACATTTCAGCCGAAACTCTGGGCTGGGGAGAACAAAGTACAGGAAAAGGGACTTGCACCTAGAAATGACCCAAGAAGCAAGCTGAGAGTCTGTTTGCATTTCTGAATTACTTGTTTCCCTCCTCTCCTCTGTAGAGCTGTGCTTTCCAATGAGGCCTTGTGAGCAGGAGTGGAGGCACCAGCCAGACCCTGGCGACCCGGCCAAGCTTGGGCCTCCGTGCTGGCCGGGCCTCCATGCTGGCCCAGCCTCCACACAGATGAGGGCAGAGCTGGGCTCTAATGACGGGAAAGCAGGTGGGAGGATGGGGAGAGGCTCAGGAAGGGAAAGAACACCTGGCTCCAGCCCTCTCATCCCTGACCCACCCCGCTTTACAGTGCAGGGGCATGAAGGGTCCCTGTTCTGCTGTGCCCTGCTCCTTTGCCCCTGCTGTGTCCCTCACAGGAATGCCCTTCTCTCTGCTGGTAGCAGCCCCGTCCTCCTTCCAGCCACCTGCCCCTCCTCTCTGAAGTCTCTGCTCTTCTGTTCTGTGGGTCCCTGTCCCCCGCCTGCCACGCCCCCAATCCCAGTGGACCCACCCTTGGCTCTTACAATACTTCCCCAGCCACAGACACTCTCACTTGTAGAAGATCCTTCCTCCATCAGATCAAACATATTAAAATGCCCCCACGTCCCACACTAAATACAAATGATGTGAAACTATGCAGAAGCTGAAGTGGAAGGTGAGCAGTTGATAACGTTATGCTTGGTAGACATTTGATTAAACATTTATCAATTTCAACTTTGCAGCTTTTCCTTTTCATTTTGAAGCCAAATAAATTGTTTTCCTGGGCCTAAGGCACTTTCATAGGCCCTTTAAGAATTCTGAGGTCCTGGCACTTTGCCCAGAACAGAGTCTGATGGAGAAAAGGCTCCCCTCCCAGCCCTCTCCCCACCCACATGGCACCTGTGTCTCCGGGGCCCCTGCACGGGATCCTGGAGTGAGCGATGCGATGCTGTGAGTGTCTGTCTGTCTGTCTGTGATAACACTGAACAGGAGCTACTGTCATCGGACAGCATGTCCCGTCCCAGCACATCTCCATGCCATGCACACAAGCCCAGAGTCACACACAGAGAAAGTAGTGAATGTTTATGGAAGGAAAGAAGCAAGGGGGGGAGAGAAGGATGAGATGGAGATGGGGATGGAGATGGGGATGGAGGTGGGGATGGGGGTGGGGATGGAGATGGGGGTGGAGGTAGAGATGGGAATGGGAAGGGCTGAGGAGAGACTGGGAGGGGGGAGAAAGAAGGGAGAGAGAGAGGGGAAAGGAGAGAGAGAGGGAGAAGACAGAGTAGGAAGGGGGGAGGAGAGGCAGGAGAAAGAGGAGGGAGGAGTAAGGAAGGGGCCGAGGAGAGAAAGTGAGGACGGAGCCTCAGCAGCACCAAAGAGCAGGGAAGAGCAAGCAGGGTTGATTGTAGGGCTGTGATGAGCTCTCTCTGGCCCCTCATCCCCCACTTTCTCCCACTCTGGAGCTCAGGGACTGCTTTGTTAGAGGACCAGGCGAAGGGGATGTTAATGGATGGGGGTGTAGTTACTGAGGCCCTGCTCTGAACCAGAGAGCACCGGCCTCTCCCTGGCGTCCTGGTCTTCTCTGCACACCACTCCTGGTCAGAGGCCTGGAGGCCGGGCCAGCACGGGCCCTGCTGTGCTGACATCTACTCCCAGTGGAGATGTCCTTCGTCATCCTTTCTCCCAGCAGGTCAGGACGGTAGGAGGGACAGTAAGGGGAGCAGATGGGGGGCAACTCTGGACAGTCTCCCCGCCCTGCAGGGAAGTGGACATTCCAGCAGCAGCACAGCTGGTTAGACCTAAATTGGGCTGTCCTGCGGTCACATTATGTCCCATCTTCCCATCCCCTTCCCTCTACTGTCCACAGGCCTCCAGACCCTTCCTGGCCTGGTCCACCCACCTCCTCACCCCATCTCACACCACACTCCCCTCGCTCACTCCACTCCAGCCACACCAGCTTCCTGATGCCCCTGGACACTACAAGTACACACCCACCTCAGGGCCTTTGCACGAGCTGTTCCATTTGCCTGGAAGGCTCTCCCTGCAGATGTCCGTATGCTCCAGTCCCTGACTTCATCCATGTCTCTGATCAAATGTCACACCCACAGAAGGTCACCTTCTCCCCTGACCTCTCCCTTCCATCCTCTGTGGGGAGACCTGAAGGGATTGGCTGAAGGTTCAGTGAAGGACTCTCCGCACAGGGGAATCTCATGGGAAGAAAAGAGACAAGTATGTGCTGTACACCTACTGTGTGCCAGGCCTTGACTGGTCAGACCTACATCTGAGACCTTATTTTATCACAGAGAACCTTTAAGTCAGAAAGGTAATATCTGCCCCCATTCACAGATGAGAAAACTGAGACTCAGGGAGGTGAAATGACTGACCCGAGGCCTCACAGGGTGTGACAGAGCCCGTCTGTCTCACAGCTGGTCTGTCTCAGGAGCCTGGGGGGATAAACTGCTCCCTGAGACTGAGCTGTCCCAGTGTAGGTAGAACAGCAGAAAGGACAGCGTCAGACAGGCTGAGGCCAGGTCCCAGTGCCACCGTGTCAGATCTGTGCAAACGTGTACAAAGCTCTCTCTTCCCCCGAACCTCAGTTTTCTGCATCTGGGAAATGGGCACAATGCCTAACCACCACGTGGTGGCATTGTTTGAGATACTCAAACAAGATGACACAGAGAAGGTAATCAATACTCAGAGATGTTAAGAAAATGGGCCCGAGGTCCTGGCCGGTGTGACTCAGTTGGTTGGGTGTTGTCCCACAAACCGAAATGTCGCAGGCTCAATTTCCAGTTAAGGCATATGCTTGGGTTACAAGGTCAGTCCCCAGTCAAGATGCATGCAAAAGGCAGCCAATCCATGTTTCTCTCTCATATGGATGTTTCCCTCCCTCTCCTCTTTCCCTTCCCCTCTCTGCAAAATAAAAATAAATAAATAAATAAAAATACATTTAGAGAGAGAGAGAGAGAGAGAGAGAGAGAAAGAAAGAAAGAAAGAAAGAAAGAAAGAAAGAAAGAAAGAAAGAAAGAAAGAAGGAAAGAAAGAAGGAAAGAAGGAAAGAAGGAAAGAAGGAAAGAAGGAAAGAAAGAAAGAAAAGAAAGAAAATGGGCCCGAGGCAAACAGCAGGGCCAGGACTCAAACCCTAACCTGTTCGGTGCCAAGGCCCACATTGTAGTCACTGGGGCTCTCCCTTCTCCACTTGAGTGCTTTTCCCTACCCACCAGCTTTGGGGCCCCGCTGGGGCCTTTCCTTCGTGAGCCTTGGTTTTCTCATCTGCAGACTGGGGCCCATCAGACTGCCTCCGGAGCTTTCCGTCAGGGTTTTGACAATGTACACAAACCGCCTGGCCCGCAGTGCCCTGTGGGGCCGGGCGGGGAGGAGTGTGACGATGATGACCACGAGGGAGTGGTGCCAAGAGACAAAGGTGGGGTGCATTGGTCAGTGAGCAGATGTGACTGGGAAGAGAAGGGAACATCTTGTCCCGAGCAGAGAGAAGAGGAAGCTGGCTTTCCGGCAATGCCCCTTCCTGTCCACCAGAGTCCCCCCTGGTGCCCCTCACCGCTGCTGTGAAGGAGAGGATTCAGGAAGCCACTGAGGAGGTTGTGGGGTGCAGGTGGCTGAGTCCTTCCCTGGGCACTGGCTGCTGCCCCATCTCCCGGGGGAAGTCTGGAGGAGATGTCCCAGGAAGGACGTGGGCTCAGCTTTTCCTGGGGAGGAGGGTTTGGGGAGATGCAAGCGGACAGGGCCCGGCTGGTGGGTCTGGCCTCTCTGGCTTGTTAGAAGGAGACCCTTCCTACCCTCAGCCACCCCTGCAGCCCTGCGGGAGCCCAGTCTGTTTTCCTGATCTAATTAGCATCGCTGAGAATTGCACTCCACACCCTGCACACTCCTGCTCCCCTGGGAACTTTGCAGAAGTAGTATTGCTTAAATATGAAACGGTTCCTGCCCTCGGGGCCTGGCTCGAGGAGGCACAAACTAGAAACAAGAGTTGCAATTACTAGCTCTGATTAAGCAGTGCGAGTTACAAAATCTAAAATAAAGAAGTCCATCCCCTTAATACAATAATTAACAGTGCTTTCAGTTATTTCCATTCTGTTTAAGGAATAGACTGTTTATTTTTGACTTCCTTTCCTTTCTTATGGTTCCACTTATCCATCCAGGGCATTTGCCGAGCACCTACTATATGACCAGCATGTGCTGAGTGCAGGAATAAGAAACAAACCCATTGAACAAACTGCCTGCATTCCTGGGGCTCACACTCAGGAAGGGAACATGGTCCTTCCAAAAACCACACAGAAAATGACAACTCGGGGTGGGGCCGAGCATACCATGTACTTGAGGCCACGCGGGAGGATAATGAGAGGGACTAACTCAGATGGGGGATCGTAGGAGCTGATATTTAAGGTGAGCCCTGAAGGAGCTGGTTACCTGAAGAGCAGGGAGCAGAGTGATCTAGGGAGTGAGAGCAACATGTGCAAAGGCCCTGGGGTGGGAAGGAGTGTGGGAGGGACTGAAGAAGGGCACTGGGGCAGAATGAAGAGGAAGGATTGTAAGGAGGGAGACGATACAGCAGCCCGACCCCATGGGGCCTCCTGGGCCTTGGTCACCGGGCTGGGTTTACTCAAGATTCCGGGGGCAGCACTGAAGGGTTTTATGTAAGGGGGTGACTTGGTGTGATTGGTTTATTAAAACAATCCCCAGGTGCTCCATGGAGGCTGAGCAGGAGCCAATGGCAGCTTGGACCAGAGCAGTGGCCAAGGGAATGGACAGCAGTGGGTGGACCTAGGAGGAGGGGTCCTGGAGGTAGAAGCACCTCACCCTTGGGGAAGGGTAGGTGTGGGGTAAGGAATTTGTCCAGAAGACTCCGGTTTCTGGCTCCAGGACCAGGTGGGTGGAGTTACAATTCCTAGAAAAAATGAGGACAAAAGGCAGGTGGAGCAGTGAGAGGCCACAGTGTGCAGCTCAGGGGCTGCTTCCCGGGAGAAGGGGAGGTGGGAAGCAGCCAGGCATCCCAGGGGAGTGCGGGGAGCCCACAGTGCTCCACCAGGGGACAGGAGCACGTGCCTCCTGGGAGAGAGGACAAGGGAGGAGGGAAGGGGCCGGGATGGAGAGAGTAGACTGTCCTCACCCTTTCCCAGTGCCCCCCACCCCGCTCCTAGTTGTGGGCTAAGGCCCTGTGGTGGGAAGAGCCCTGGCTGCAGGGAAACAGTGGTAGGGCCTTGGGCTCCAGGGAGGACTGGTGGGGATTCATTTCTCTCTCCCTCTTGGACAAATGTCAGCCTGCTGGATGCCCGGCCGAGGCCCAGGCTCCAGCCTCCACCCCTGCTCCAGCACGCAGGACAGCCAGGGCGGGCTTCCACCACACCCTCCAGGGCAGGTGGAGGGGAGGCCCAGAACCACTGTGGAGGGCCTCCCAGTGTCCACCCAAAGCTGTCCTGTCTGTGCCTGCCAGCAGAAACGCACGCCTCCCCCATTCCCACCCTCCCTCCCTGCCCCTTGGCTGCACTGTCAGGGCCGGAAGGGGCCTCTGTCCATTGGACTCACTTGATTTGCTATATTTATTTTTAAGCCTTCTATTTCTTGCTCCTGAGTGTCCCCCTTAAGTGACCGAAATCTGCTCTGCCACGTGTTTTCATAAGAAGTTACAAATGACACACAGGAGAGCTAAGAGCAGGTTTATTTTTAAACCCCGGGCTCTCAGTGACACACACCGTCTGCCCATCCATCAGCTCCCTCACTCGGGCGGAAGTGCCTATCAATGCTCAGTGGTGCCTGGATCCACGCTGGTGCCAGGCCTGGGGAGGGCCTGGCTGGACCCTGTCTGGGCAAGGCCACAGAGCGAGTGTCCGGGCAGCAGGAGGACGGTCAGGCAGGAACCGCCTATTCCGGCACAGCGCAATCAGCACCCTTCATTCATTCACTTTTCATCCCACAAATATCTCGATCACTGCGTGCGGGCACTGTTCTCGCTGCCAGGGATGCAGCTATGAACAAAATGGACAAAATAAATCACTGCTGCCTGGAGCCCGCAGTGGAGTGGGAGACAGATGACAAACAGGTGGGTCTGTCTCATCCTGTCAGGTCATGACGTGGGCTACGAAGGAACAGGAAGCAGGGGAAGGGGTGGGGCGGGGGTAGGACTAGGTGACCCCCCTGAGGAAGTGACATTTGAGTAGAGACGTAAAGGAAGTGAGGGCATGAGTCACGCAAATGTCTGACGCTCCCAGGAGAGGATACAGCAAGTGCAAAGGCCCTGGGGTGGGACCGAGCCCGGCCTGCTTGAGGAGCAGCAGAAACTAGAAATGTCATGACCTGCCTAAAGCAGGGGCTTGGCAGGGCCGCATCACTCAAGCCTCAGAGTTACAATGTGGATGAATTGAAGGAGTGGCAGCAAAGCTGAGGGACCAGGCAGGGGGACGGGGTGGTCGGGGCCTGAGATGACCAGGACCTGAGATGGGGCAGGTGGTGCATGTGGGGGAGGGGATTCTAGAGGATTGAAGAAGTTCAAATTGGCAGGACTGGACTGTCCCTGGGGGCAAAGGAGAGGGCAGAGTCAGGGATGCCCTCTTGTTTCTTGTTTGGATGAGCAGGTGCTGGGGGGGAAACACTGGGATGGGAACAGTGGGGAGAAGCAGGTCTGATGGAAAGATGGAAGGTTTTAACTTTGAACATCACTGGGGACAGGCAGTCCTATGCCACCCAGAGGGCAGAAGCTGCAGGAGCCCCAGGTGGAAAGGTCCAGGAGAAGGGTGGCTCATCCCCCTTCAGTCAGCACTGAGTGTCCAGCGCTTAGGACAAGCTGGGAACAACAAAGACCCTCAACATGATCACAGCTTCGGGGGAAAGGTGGTGGCACATGGGGAGCTGTGGCTGCTGGAACATGCACAGGGGACGGGCCCGTGGGCAGGGGTGAGCTTGCGCAGGGAGGGGAGAAGAGCGGTGGGCGGGGAGAACCAGGGCACCATCTCAGCTCGGGCTGCCACATGCTTTGGCAACAAAGATATTTTCTCACGGCTCTCGAGGCTGGAAGTCTGAGAGCAGGGTGTCGCCACCGTTGGGTTCTGGCCAGGGCCCTCTTCCTGTGGCTGACTTCTCAGTCCACCCTCCCATGGTAGAAGGGGAGCAAGTTGGCTCCCCGGCCTCTTCTCCGGAGGCACTAATCTCATCATGGGGGCTCCACCTCACAACCTAGTCCCCTCCCAAAGGCTCCTCCTCTTAGTACCATTGCTATTGGCGGGGGCGGTGGGGGTGGGGGTGTAGGGCTTCAATGTATACATTGGGGAGGCACTGATGTATAAGAATAAGGAGAGACAGAGGAGGCAAGGAGGCAGGTCAGAGGGATGGCAGGAACTCTGGAAGGTCCTGGAGGGGTCTTGGAAGGGCACCAGAAAGGGGAGCAACCAGGGTAAAGGAAGAAGCCCCCTGCCCCAAGCAGTAAGGGAGTCACACACATGGCAACTGTAATAGTGATTCAAACGAGTGCCCGGGAAACACTGAGCAGCAGAACACGGGTTTCTGCTAGGAGTGCAAGAAGCCTCATGAAGTTCTGCTTTCACACTTGGCCTTGACGGTGGTCTCTGGGTAGGGAGATGGAGTGGTGGGTGGGGAACAGGTGTTGAGGTGAGAAAGGCAGGGCACAGAGCTGGAACTGAGGGGCCTGGTTTCCCTGGGGCAAAGGCGCAGGAGGGAAGTAGTCAGAGACAGAGACAGAAGTCAGAGACAGATTTGAGAGGGAAGAGGGACAAGGTCGGGATCCAGCAGACAGCCTGCGGCTGGGACAGGACAGGCTCTGCTGACGAGGGCGAGTCTGGGAACCATACAGCCCTGGATTCCTAACGAGCTGCAGACGACAAGGGCAAAAATCACACTATCTTAAAGCCTTAGGATCCTATCAAGCCTTATAATCTTAAGATAATTGAATCATAGAATCCTCAGAGACTTAGGTTTTTAAAATCACAGAAATTTTGAATCTTAAATTGCTTGAGTGTCAAGCTCTCGGCCACCACCCCCCTCCTGGTAATGAGGATGTGCACTCTACGCTCAGTGCTTTGCACACATGATGCCGTTGTATCCCCATGACAACCCTGGGAAGTGGGGATTAGTATTTTGCCTGATTTTCCAGATGAAAAAAGCTGAGGCTCAATGAGCGTATGTTGTTGCTGAGGTCAGACACCTTGCAGGCAGCGTGGCTGGGACTTGGACCAGACCTCTCAGCTTCTCTGCTGAGGTCACCCATCCTCTGTGCACACCTCCAGTGGCAGGGAGCTCACTACCTTTCCCTGGGGCTGTCCATTACTCTAAATGCAAACACATATCTCCTTCATAGGACATCTACTCAGTGTCCCTGAATCTGCCTTGGGAAATCCCCAGAAGAAGGCAAATATTCACCAGGGGATCCTTAGGGACAGGGGCATCTGCCTAAGGTGGGACAGTGATGGCACAGGAGAGGAGAGTCTCAGATTAGGGAAGTCCCACAGCAGTCGGTCCTGGTGAAGGGAGGGGAGTTTACACTGAAGGAGGGTGTCAGCTGGTGACATTGGAGCAAGCCCACTCAAAGACAAATGGAGATGGAGCCCAGAATTTGGGGACATGGTGTGGCTGAAGGGGTGGGGGGTGTGGAGCAGGGAATGCACAATTCGGAAATACAATTCTGCTCCGAGGGTCAGAGCCACGGGACCTAATAAGATTGGAATCGTAAGTGCTGTGCCTTTCTCAGCTCTTTTCTCTGAAAACTTGTTCTGCAAAATGTGCCTTGTACCATCCATCCTCCCAGATGGCTTTTTAAGTGAAGCTGTTTGTTAAGTGGGAGAAGAGAAGGCAGATTGATCAAAAGGGGCAAACAGGCAGAGCTGCTGCCATCCCCCGGGGAGGAGACACAGCAGGAATGGTGAGGGGGAGGGCGGGGCAGGGAGAGTGCAGAGGGTCCAGGATGGGAGCTCAGCCATGGCTGGTCCATGTGACCAGGGTCCCTGTGACGGTGCCTGGCCCCACTGTGGGCCCAGCTCTGGGGTGAGCACTTTGGACTCACTGGTCCAGACAGTCCTCACACAACCTGTGCAACAGAGGTGTGGCTATCTAGCTGTTCGATCCGCTGTAACAAAGTACGATGGACCGGGGGCTTACCGACGTGACTGAATGACCTGCCTGGGGTCACATAGTCACTAAGTAGCACAGCCAAATTCAGACCCAGGCTGTCCACCTCCAGAGTCTGGGTCCTTGACCATCCTTGCTTGCGCTGCAATGAAATGCAGCGAAAGCAAAGAAGTGCAACGTGGTCACCTCTGCAAAGGTTGGAAGTGGGAGTGTGACAAGCACAAACTGTTCTTTATAAAGTGCACTTGGTAGTTCAGTCTCCAACAAATAGCCACTCAGCCCCTACTGGGGATCAGACCCTGTTCCAGGCGCTGGGTGGACAGAAGGGCGGAGACCAGCTGGGGACTGTTGCAATAGGTGGGCAAATGAAGACCCAGGGAAGGAGAAGGGCCATTGGCACCTGGCAGGTGAGGGCAGGTGGGATGGGACCAGCACCTCTGACTGCCTGCCTGAGCTGCCCACCCCCTCCCCCAGGCTGCTTTTTGTCCTTGTCATGAGTCTTCGGGACACCCAGGAACCTGAAGTGGTTAAGGACCCTGTAGCTGGGATGCCGGTGCTACAGGCCAGGGCTGTGGGTGTGAGACAGGCCCCCGCGTGGGCTGCTGGGGGCGACCCTCAGGGCAACTTTCGGGAAAGCAACTGAGTGCCGGAGACCCTGCACCTGAGAAAGGCCGCTGCTCTCAGTGCCAGGGTCCTGCCTGCAGGGACCTGGGACAGGGGCACAGGGCCACCCACGGTGCCTGTCACAGCCTGGTGGGCATGGGAGGCTCGCAGCCCTCTGAGTGTCTGCCCCGCGAGGGGGGTGCGGTAAATTGCAGTGCGTGTGAACGAGGTGCAATTACTGGGCTGGCCAACACGTTCATTTAGTTTTCTCCATACAATGGCTCCAGCGGCGCTGAGCTGTCCTCAGCTTCATTTGGAACAATTTTGTTAGATTGTATTGTGACAGCTGTCATATCAGCATGCGTTTTTTTAAGGAAAAAACTTATCGAAATAGGTGAACCTTTTTGTGTAGCCATTTCCATATAGAAGATGGAAGAAAATGCACAGCATTTTTGGCATAGTATGCTTTATTACTTCAAGAAAGGTAAAAACCCAACTGAAATGCAAAAAAAGCTTGTGCAGTGTGTATGCAGAAGGTGCTGTGACTGACGGAGTGTGTCAAGTAGGTCTGCGAAGTTTTGTGCCAGAGATTTCCTGCTGGACGATGCTCCACGGTCGGGGTGACCAGTCGAAGTTGATAGGGATCCAATGGAGACATTAATTGAGAACAACCAACATTACACCACGCGGGAAATAGCCAACATACTCAAAATATCCAAATCACTGAAGTTATTGGTGAAAATTAAAAAAATGCGTCTTTTATTTTATGAGAAAAAACCTAAACAAACTTTTTGACCAACCCAATACAAAGTTATTAGCATCATGCTTTTGAGGAATTTTCAGTGTTTTAGGACAATGCGGATGATGGAATTGTAGGAATGAATTGAATATAGATATGGCCCCAAGCGCACAATATTTGTGCAGAGAGAGAGCTCAGATGGTGATGATGACGGTGATGAAGATGATGGTGATGGTGATGAAGATGATGGTGATGATGATGGCGGCAACAGCGGCGGTGCTGGTGAAGGCTGTTTATTGAACACTAGCTACATGCCAGTCTTTACTTCCGTTATGTCATGTGAACCTCCTAACAGCCCCGGATGTGGGAACCTCCTTTCATAGATAAAGAAATGAGGCACAGAGTCTAAGTATTCGCCGAGAGTCATGCAGCTGAGAGCACTTGAGCCCAGGTCTGGCGGCGTCCGAAGCCCTCTCTGTGTTCTCTGCTACTGTGTGTGTCTGCCAGGCTGGGGGCGGGGGGAAGGCGGGGGCTGTAAAAGGAGTCCCAGAGCGTGATGGAGATGCGATGGATACCAGTCTCTCCTCCCTCTGAGGTGGGTGCCACTATCATCCCTGCTTTGTGGAAAGTGGCTCACATACCTGCTCAGGCGAGGTGGCAGTGGGGCTTGGACCTGGCCTGCAGACTTCACTTCTCAAGTTCAACCTACCCCTCCTGTGAGCAGCAGGCTGGGGCTGCAGGGGACCAGGCACAGGCTTGGAGCCACGTGCCCTGAGCTTGGGACTGTGTGGACGGCACACAGAGCTCCCCAGCCCCACTGTGAGCAGCCCCGGTGACTCCACTCAGCTGAATGTGTCCCTTCAGAGTCCTGGAGTTCATCCAGGTGTCTCCTCTAGGGGCCATAACAGCAGTTGGAGCTGGGTGGACACAGAAGCCCCTGGCTGCCCTATAGCTCATGCTTGGCTCATTAGAGCTGCATTTGCACCCATTCCCTTCAGAGAAAGGCAAGCACCAGGGCAGGAGGATCCAGGAACCATCTCTCCAGGGCTCCTCGAAGGTGGAAACCACAGATCCTTCCCGATATACTGTTGAATTATTCAATTATTTCCCTTAACACTGACTTCTGCCAGGCACCCACACTCTCACCACGCTGCCTCAGCCTCCCTGCTGCTCCAGACCTGGCTTTGTAGGAAACTCGACAGCGGGCTGGTGATGGCTCTCCAGGCAGACCACATGCCTCTTCACACACCTGAAGAGGAATGGCATGAGGCCACCCAGATTTTATTCTCCATTTCTCCCCAGCCCCCCCACCAAGTGTGAGAGTATCTCTGCGCTGCTGTACTGACGACCAAGATGTTCTCCCACATGTGGTACAGCGGGCCCCACAGAAGGGTAAGGCTGCCTGTCAGGGGTGGGGAGAGGAAGAGGAAAGAGTCCCTCCCTCCCTTCCTCTGCCCACCACTCCCTGCCACACCCCGCAGCCCACACCTCCCTTCTGGGGTGCTTAAAACCGAAAGTTTTAATGCCAGCATGCAGATGCCTTGCCTGCTGGAGGCTGGTGGTCCAGGCCCCTTTCCAGCAGAATCTCTGGTGCAGCAGGGCCCCAGCCACGGCCACGTGAACCCGCAAACTCTGCAAGCAGGGCGGAGGGGGTGGGCATGTCAGCTGACTCTGTGAGTGTGCGTTTTCTCCTTGCCAAGTGCACTTCCTCCTTGCTCTCCACAGCCTGGAGGGTCACGGAAATTGCAGGTCTTCTTATAAATGAGAAAACTGAATCACAAAGGAGTAAGCTGTTCTCAAGCTGTATAAGTTCCCCTCATCGGGCAATCCTTACTTACTGTCTTGGTGACCTGTGACCCAACATCACACGGGGCCCTGGCAGAGACTGAACTTGAGTTCTGGCCTGTCCACGTGTGCACAGCCACCCAGGACCTCCACGTGCAGCCCACCTGCTCTGTGCCCCCCACAGCCCCTTCTCTTCTCCAAGGGGACACCCCAGGACTTTCACCAGACCCCTTCCATGGCCTGGCTTCTCTTCAGCCCCTTTGGACCCCAGCCCTCTCTTCCTGGTCATGGCCTGAGTACATTAAGACTGTGATTACACACCCACCGTGTGCCCAGCACCTGCCCTCAAGCAACCTACTCCTGGGGAAGAAGCAGCCTCTCCATTATTACTGATGGGCCCCGAGGTCTTGCTGTTCCCCCAGACACCAAGCACATGTGCCTGAGTGCTGTGCCCTCACTGCTCCCTCTGTCTGGAAGACTCGGCCCTCACACAGACGAATGACTTGAGTGTTAGTTGGGTGTTTGGGCAAGGAAGCTGAGGTTCTGAAATCTTAAAATTCTATAATTCTGACATCTGACCTTCGGTTTTATAGGTTAAGATTCTATTAAAGATTCTAAGAGAACGGAACATACAATTCTAGGTTTCAGCAGCTGCTGGCTTCTGAGATACTGAGATTCTCATAAGTGACCCTTTGCCCCTGTGGAAAACTTCCATTAGTACGTCCTGTCTGCTGGGAGCAGGTGTGTCCCCCAGCCAGCCCCACGTCAGTGTGGTTTTCTGTGCCTTAGACACTGTACGTTTATGGCGCATTCTTAGCACTCATGTTATCCACATGCTCTCGTCTCCAGAATAAGTACCAGAAGATGACGAACCTTTGGAGAGTCTGTGTGGAGAGGACACAGATCTTCCGGGAGGGATTTGGGCACAGGGTGCGATGGTCACACTCACTGCAAGGCAGGCTGGTGACCGTGCTGCTGCCGGGAGCCCAGGGAGAGACGAGGTCTCTATTTTTGCCGAAGGGACCAAGGATAGCCTTTTGCATGCAGAGGCCGTGGGCTGCCGTGGGGACCAGGCGAGAGAGCACTTCCCACCAGGCCTGGTCAGTGCGTTTGGAGGGGGAAGAACTAACTCGTGCTGTCGATGTCCCTGCCCTGACCTAAACAAGAGGAAATGGACACCTGGAGAGGTTTTGCAAATCCTCTGAAGTCACACAAGCATGGATAAAAGATAGCGAGCGGTCCAGACACTTGAAGCCCCTCCAGGCTGGCCAGCCCTTGTTGAGGGGGTGAACGGAGAAGCCACTCAGAAGCTGAAACTGTGAGAGCGACCCCGCTCCTTGTTGACATCAATTATACCCTCCCACGGACTCTCCCTTCCCACCCCGAAGCACATCATCCCCCTGCAGTCAGCCTGCGCCGTGCATGAATGTGGGTGGATCGGCACCATGCAATTAATCACAACAACGGAGGAGGTGAACATGGGGTCTTATGAATACAATAACCTTGCAAGCATCGTGGAAGCTCTTTCCCCACCTCTGCCCTGCACTCGGAGCCTTGAAAGCTATTTCCCAGCTCTTACTGATTAGCAAGCCATTAAAAATTGTTGGAAATGTTAACTTGGTTGACTATAGTGAGAGGTGAGTTGGACCAGAGCCAAAGGTTCTGCGGCATGACTTAGGTGAGCCTAAAATGGGAAAAACTGTAAGGAAAGAACCAGCCACATGAACACCCTCTGGGATCCTTGCCCCTCAAATGGCTCTCACAAGGTCTGCATCCAGGCCAGAGTTCAGGCCCTGAGCTTGCTTACCTGCTCAGCTGCACGGGGGCCCAGCCTCCTGTCTTGTCAGCCCCACCCCCCCTCCAGCCAGCCCGAGTGAACGGTCACTCTAAAAGGCCAGGCTTGCTGAAAAGCAGCTGTGGCTCTTCGTTTCCTACAAATGCCTTAGCCTGGCATCCGAACCCCTCATGATGTGGGCTGGCCTCTCTCCCTGCCTCCTCTCTGTCCACGTCCTACCCTCGCCTCTGTCCCCACTGAGTTTGTGTCTCAGCTCCCTGCGCTGAGTCTGTCAGGCCTGCAGCCTTTTACACGTCTCTGTTCTTTCATCCCCTCTTGTCCTTCTTCGGGCCAGTCTCTGCTCACCATTAAACCCCTCTTGCTGTACCTCCTCCAGGAAGCCTTACAGGGTAGCCCAGACCTCTCCTTCTAGCAGGTCAGAGTCAGTTGTCTGTCGCCATGGTTAGGCTGTCTAACAGAAATCATAGAACCTCATTGGTTAACCTCAGAACACATGTATTGCGTCCTTCTCTGGGCAGCTCTATAGAACGTGGCTGGTCTCACTAACATGCCTGGGGGCTCCATGGTTTTTGGTTGTTATAGGCTGACCTGGACTGGGATGACAGGAACAACTTGGCTTTCCTTTGGGTGCCTCTCGTTCTCTAGAAGGCAAGTCCAGGTTCATTGTCACAGCAACGGTAGAGATACAAGAGGCAGCCCAGTGCACAGCCTAGTCTGTGTCCCAGTAGCTTCACATCTGTTGACATCTCACTGCCAAGAGCAAGTCATACGGAAGAGCCATATGCTTTCTGTCAAGGGGTGGGACAGCTTCCCATCTGCAGTGGGAGGGTGTTGCAGAGTCCCATGGCAAAGGGAGCTGATGTGGAGAGCGGGTGGGGAATCGGGGCCAAACGACGCACTCTGCTGCAGAGACCGAACATTCATCTCCCAGAGCTCTGAAGACACTGCAGTGTCGGAACCTTTCGGAAAACGTTAAACAGCTTTATTGCATGATAGTTGACATACAATAAACTGTGCATATTTAATGTGTCAATTCTGATAAGTTTGACAGATGTACATACCCATGAAATCACCACCACCATCGAGATAATAAACAATCTTGTCTTCGTCTGTTCGGGCTGCTGTAACAAAAATACCGAAGACTGAGCAGCTTAAACAACACCGATTTCTCACAGTTCTGGAGGCTGGGAAGTCTCGGATGGCGGTGCCGGCAGACTGAGTGTCTGGTGAGAGCCCACCTCACGGTTCAGAGGCGGCCAGGTTCTCACTGCTGTGTCCTGATGCAGCAGAAGGGGGAAGGGATCTCACTGCAACCTCCTTCACAAGGGCACTAATCCCATTCGTGATGTCTCCACCCTCGTGGCCTGATCTGCTCCCAAAGACCCGCCTCCTCGTACTATCAGGTTGGTAGTCAGGACTCCAACCTATGAATTTGGGGGATGCAGACCCCAACCGTTTGTTGAATACTTATCACCCTCAAACGTTTCCCTCTGCCTTTCCGTATTTCTCACTGCCACACCTCTCCCCTTCGCTAGGCAAGGTTGATGTGCTTTCTGTTCCTTGTGATTCGTTTTCATTCTCTAGCATTTCAGTGAATGGAATCGCACGCTGTATGCTGTTCCGTGTCTGGCTTCTTTCAGTCGGTAAAACTGTACTGGCATTCGTCGATGATGTGTGTATCTATATTCCATTCCTTCGTATTGCGGGAGAGTGTTCCATGATTTGTTCATCGATTCACCTGCCAATGGACGTTGGGTTGTTGCCAGTTTGTGGCTGTTCCAATAAAGCCACGTGGACATGCGGGCATGAGGATCTGTATGACCACACGCTTTCTCACGGGGTGATATGTGTTCAACTTTTAATAAAACCACCAAACTTTTCCCAAGTGTCTTCGCTCTTCTGCATCCCCCAGCAAGCAGTGCCTGAGAGTTCCAGCGGCCCCTCGTCCTCCCCCGCCCTTGCTGTGGCCAGTCCCGTTCCCACCTCAGTGGGATGGAGTGGGTCACGCTGTGGTTGCATTTTGCATCTCTGGTGATGAGCGATGTTGAGCCTCTCTCCACGTGTTCGCTGGCTAGCCCAGTCTCTGTGGTGTAGGATCTACTCAGAGATCTTTTTAAATTGGGTTCTTTGGTTTTTTATTATTACTTCTTTATTATTAGTTTGTATTAGTGTTGAGAGTCCTTCATATGTTCTGAGTAGAGACCGTTATGAGATATATATGTTTGGCAAATATTCTCCCATGGTCTGTGGCTTGTCCTGGGTGACACTTTTAAGCACATTGATGCCTCTTCCCCCAGCAATCAACGATTGGTCAGAGGAGCTTGGCTGATGGAATGTGTCAAAGTCTGATCCATCTCCTCCATAAAAATAAAATAATTGCCAAAAATTTACAAGGAAAGCAGCTTGTGAGGGCTCATCAAATCCATCTTCCTGCCCCAGATTACCCTGACTCTGTGGGAATGGCATCCAGCAAATCATGGTCCCTGTGGGGGTGGGGCAGTGTGGCAGGTTGGAGCGGGGGTTAGGCCCCTAGTCCAGCATCACTTTGCTGAGCCAAGTGCGCCCCCTAATGGCCCAGGCTCATCCAGACCCTGAGCTGGGTCCTGCTGGGGTTCCTGGAGACGCCAGAAGACAGATCAATTGAAACATCTGCTTCAGCTCCCAAGTTTCTGATGAAAACAAGTGTTTTCATTCACTGGGTAAATATCTTAGTGGAGATGGATGGAAATAGAGGTGTGCCTGAGGTGAGTCAATTTTCACTGCCGCAGAGGAGGCTGCTGAGGGAGGGCAGGCCACAGGGGGGAGAAGTTTGCACACCCGCAGGGTACGCTGCCCACGTCCCAGGCCTTTCCTTGAATGTGCAAGTAACACTGTCCCAGCCAGAGCCCCAGAGCTTGGGGTGTCCAGCCCTGCCCCCATGGCTCCATCCAAAGACTCCTGGCATTGGCAGCGACCCAGGCCCCACTTTCTCCGGGGTCCAGATCAAGTGCTTGATCCTCCAACCTCCCTGCTCCCTGTCTGGCTGCCTGTGGCCACCGGCCTTTCTCTGTCCCATGTTGCCCAAGCCCGGGAAACCTGGCAGCCTCCTCCATCTCCTGCCAGACACAAACAGAAGGCTGTTCACCTGCCACTGACCTTCCAGAAGGTTAGGGCACAGTGCAGGGGGTCACAGTTCTGGAAAAAAAAAAAGACACCCTGCTCCAGGGCTCTATGAGTCTCACCGCCCAGCCTCTCCCTTCTTGGACCCCAGACTGCTGCTCTGGCTCTGATGCCCCTTTAGGGCCCCTCTGCCACCTGCCCCCCAAATGCCATATTCCCCTCAAACCATGCCTTCTCGGGCCATCAAGGCCCTGCCTCGATTTCCTATGACGAGTACCAGACACTGAGCCCTGCCTTTGCTCATGCCTACAGGCCCAGAGTAGCTTTCTGCCCCATCCCCCAAAGAATTGTCCAATGAAGTATGAATGAAGACGAGCAAAGTGACAAGCCCAAGGCTCTCCTAGGATATTCTTATCCCTGCTGGTGCCAGAATGCCCCTCAGAGACTTTACCGTCCCATCCAGATTAGGAGGGTGGGATTCGGAAGGTGGGATTCGGACGGTGGGATCCGTGACTCTGAGCCTCACACAGGATGATTTCCGGCCCCACCCGGCAGCTGGAGGGAGCAGACACGTTTTCCCACCTCCCGTCTCTGAGCACAGGCTTCCAGGAAAGCCCAGCCAATTCTGTGAAAGTTCGTTGACAAATCACACCATTTTTTAAATGCCAGCTTTCCCAAATTGGGTTCATGGCAACACAAGGTTTGGATGGTAGCAATGACTTTCAGGCACAGAGACTGTAAGCTTGAGGAATGTTAGACTTGGACGTGTCAGTGGTCTAACGGGCGCGCGGATGCTGAGACAGTCCTGCAGGTACGAAGCTCTCTGACAGTTGCAAAGTGAGTCGCAAAACAGCAACCAAGATTGATTCTCACAGTCCTTTCATGAAAGAAAGAAAGGTTTACCCAAAAGTAGGAATGATGTTATTTCATGGTAAAAGACAGGCTTTTCCAAAAAGAACAGTTGGCAACTTTATATCGACAGACTGCACTGACCTGGTTTTTCTCATTTCACTGCGAGCCTGAGACAATTTCATCTCAGGCTGCTGCCATGACATCAGGTTCAAGTCTGTCCACTGGTCCCATTCCGGGACTGAGGGGAGACCCACACTCACTGTTCCCTCTGGAACCCTGGGGGCCCCAGTGTGAGGCATTTACTCCACCGGCTTCATCTCATCACCACCCACCCAGGCCCACACCCCCCGCCCAATCTCACCCTCCCTCAGCTGTTCCTGTCTTGGGGTTCTGGACCACCACCCAGGCCTGAGACCCCTGTGACTCAGGCAGAGCTGAGGCATCAACCACAGGTCAGGAGTTCAAATCCTGGTCTCTGTTCCATCACCAACTCACCATGTGACCTCGGGCAGGTTGCCTCCCCACTCCGGGCCTCGGTGTCCCCAGCTCTACCATGAAAGGTTGGACTGAATGATCTGGTTTCTCCCTCTTCTGGTCTAAGAATCTGTGATTCTGTGCAGGAGGGTCTTGCTCAGATCGTGATGGGGAAATGCACAAGTTCTGTTCTGACAGTCTTTCCCGGGGAAGGGGGGCAACGAGGGCAAACTGGGATACCACCAGCCAGGCTCACGCTGGTCACCGCGGGCCTGGCTGCGGGGAGCTTTCATTCCCACTGCGTGTTGAGCAAGATGAAGGCCTGAGCCAAAAACACGTGCCCCTTGTCTGAGAGGTGGACTTTAGGATTAAGTCAGTGAGAAGGAGGGAAGCCCCTCCTGGGTGACACAGCCTTGGGGTAGGTTGAGCACCGAGGAGAGGGCCGTCACCTGAGGGCAGAAGAGGGGGCATGAGGGTGGGAGAGGAAGTGTCACCACTGTCATTATCTTCATCATTGTCATCATCATCATCAGAATAACAAGCTAAAAATTATGGGCCCACTATGCACCTATTCCTCTCTGAAGCAGCGGGCCCAGGCCCAGCACACAGTAGGTATCCCAGCTGGCTGGCGGATTAACTCAGGGATCATCAGGAAGGTCAGTTTTTGTTCTTGCTGAAACAGCAGCTCCTCCCATTTCTGATGACTCAGAACAGCTCTTGGCAAACTTCTAAGACTGAGATCAAAGAAAAAAGTGAACAAGGCCACCCACATCCCCAAGATAGAGGAGCCATTCACGAAGGCTCTCCATGCTGTGAGGGGGAGACTGTCCCTCCATGCCACTGAGGCCAGTTGGCATCTTTATTGCCGTGAAGGCAGCTACCAAAGGCAGGTGCGATGGAAAGGTCTATAGTAAATCCTTCTGGCAGGTCCCTGTTCTTCTCAGACACCCCCCAGACCCTAACTGGTCTGTTTTCATCAAGATCCAGCTGTTTTCATGGGGACTTTAAATAACTCCCTCTGCCATGAGGAAATGTATGTCCTGTAGAGACACATGTGTCTGTGAACAGACGTCCCAGAGAGAGTCAAGCCCTGGCGGCTGCTGGAGGATGACAGGAAGTGTCCTCCCCATCCTTCCATTCTCTGGGATGTCAGTGTCCAGCGGCTTAGTAGATGTCACCATGGAGCCCCGACCCTGGGCAGGACTCTGGGCACCAAGGGGAAGTTCGGTCATGTGCCTACCCTTGAGGAGGTCATGGGCAGCTGGGGCAGACAGACCCGCCAGCAACACGACCATCCTACCTGCAAAGAGCCAGGCCGGAGTTCACCGCAGTGGGTGCCATTGCATGAGTACCTCCTTATACAACTCTGCTCATTTAGCACCTGCTGTGTGCTGGGCCCAAGACCAGCTGATTCACAGGTGTCATGCTCGCTCTCACAGCAACCCTCTTGTAGAATCAATGAGTCACTCCCATTTAGAGAGGAGGACACTGAGGCTCAAAGAAGTGGAGGGGCTCGCTCAGGTCACACGGTGGGTTGAGTCAGCGTGTGCTTTGTGGGCGGCCAGTGCCGCTGCAGCTGTGCCCACCACAGCCCCTCCCCCGCAGAAGGAGGCCGGGTCCACTGGGTGGACCTAAGGCAGATGTGATCACCTAATCCGGGCAGTCAGAGTTCAGAGTGGGTGCTAGATTGCAGGTTCATTGTCACCTTCTGACTGAGAAGTTTCCTCAAGGTCACCACAGTAGCCCAATTGAGTTTGGTGGCCCCAGCCCAGCAGCCAAGGAAGAGGCAAGACTTAGGTTCATTTGTACATTAGTATTGTTTGTATATACTCAGAATCTACTACCCTCACCTCCTCATTTTCCTTTAGAGCTATACCCCTCACCTACCACTTATACTTTGGGTGTTTTCGCCAGGATTGAGCCCACCATGGCTCTAAGGGTGAACATGAGACTTGAAAGGAGCCCATCGGTGAGTGCCAGTCCCCTAGACTTAGTGATTGGCTCAGAGGTGAGCACAGGACTTGGGTTAATCCAATCAGTCTGTCCTTAAACTTTGGCTGAAAGTAATGTAAAAGAGATCTTTTCTTTCCTTTAAGGTTACTAAGCTGGTCAGAGGTAGGACAGAAGTTGCTGGTGGTCATCGTAAGAGAAGCCAGAAAAGATGAACAAATCCCTGGGAGACGGGGCAGAAGAGGAACAGAGGGATGATTAGAGCAAACAGAACGTGAGACCCGCATCGGTCTGGGTCCCTGCTGGGTACTCAGTGCCCGAGGCTGCCTGCAAAGCTGGGTGCAACTGCCTGAGCCCCTGGGTCCAGGTGGGCTTGAGCCCAGCAGCCCCCCAGACGTTTCAGTTTCACTGTCCATTGCATTTCTTTTTCTGTCTCAACAGTTTGCGATGTGTACCTGTCAGCCACTCAAATGAGTTCTAATCCTGCTCTGCCACCACCAGCAGGAAACATAATAGACAATATATATATTGTCATATATATATTGTCATAATAGATAATATGCATACTGTCTTACACATAATAGATGCTAAGTAAATATGTGTGCAATGCAGGAATAAATTAATGAGCCTGGCCATTTCTCCCTCTCTACCTCCCTCAGCCTCCCCCCCGCCCCCAGCTGCAGACTGCCTAGGTGGGACCACTGCTCCAGGGACGAACAAGGAGGCTTGATGGCCAGTCAGCTCCTTTCCCCACCACAGCAGCAGAGTCCGCTCTTTGGACCCTTGGAGGAGGAAACAAAGGCTCGGAGAGGGGCAACCTGCCCAGAGAGCTGCAACCAGTTTAGAAGAGCAGGCCTGGGGCCAGAGCTCTCTGCCTCAAGGCCGGTGCTCTGCACACTGCATTCTGGTCTCTCAGGAAGGCGACGAGGGACTGCCAGGCATCTCCTACATGGACAGGGTTCCCAAGTTCCCCACATTCTTCCAGGGAGCAACTGCCTGAACACGTCATTCAGTTGGGCCTCGGGATGGCCAGAAGGACCGGGCATTCTGCAGAGAAACCTGAGGGCAGATCTCGGGAGGGGAGATGGGTGTACAGTGGCCAGAATGCTGTCCCTCCCATTTCCACTGGACACTGCACTTTCACAGAAACCATACCTTCGTTTTCATCACAATAGAGTGATTGCACACAGGGGTGTGTGAGTAAATGAATGAATTCAAATACATCATTTTAAATGGAGTCCCAGAAACGGTCCTGGCTGGTGTGGCTCAGTGGATTGAGTGCTGGCATGTGAAACAAAGGGTCACAGGTTTGATTCCCAGTCAGGGCACATACCTGGGTTGTAGGCCAGGTCCCCAGTAGCGGGTGCATGCAAGGCAACCACATGTCAATATTTCTATCCTTCTCTTTCTCCTTTCCTTCCCCTCTCTCTATAATAAATAAATAAATAAGCAAATAAATAAATAAATAAATCTAAAAAATAAAATAAAATAAATGGAGTCCCAGAGAAGTCTAGTGATTTGTCCAAAGTTACACAGCTCTGGAAGACAGGGCAGGTCCAAACCCCAGACTTCTGCTACTAAGGCCCATGCCTCTTCCCTCAGCCCACTCTCCCCCCCCAGAGCATGGAAGGGGAGTTAGAAAAGAGAGGACAACCTGGGCTGGAGGCATCAGGGAGGGCTTCCTGGAGGACGGGGAGCCCACACTGGGCCCTGAAGGACCCACTGAAAGAAAAGAACATGCAGGGAAGAGGAGCAGCCACAGTTTGCTTCCCCCAGATCTTCAGGCTTCTGGGTCTGGAATTCTCTATGAGTAAGTTCAAGGTCTTCCCTGAGCAGATGTTCCCAGAACCCTCTCTCCAGAGCAGTGTCCAGGGCAGGGTTGGGGGCGGCTCCCAGGTAGGAAGTGGTGGGCAACATGGTGGAGCAGGGGTTTCTGAGAACATTCTGTTCTCTTGGCTTTCAGTCCCAGGTGCTCCTGATTGGGAGCAAGGATGCCAGCGTCCTTGCCCATCTGCTGTGAGGGGACAACAGTCTCACAAGTGCTCTGATGGGGCACTAGACCACATTCCCTCAGCCAGCCACAGCACCAGACACAGTCCCTGCAAAGTATCTCATCAGCCCCAGGACTGCACAGTCTAAGGCCCTAGGACTTCCCTGCCAGTTCCCCGTGGGAGCAGCACCCTGTGAAGGCAAGAATCCCCCATTACATCCACAGTCGGGGAAATTGGTCCATTTTCCTCCCTGTTCTCTTAAGTTGCATTGACAGCCCATTCCCATAATGAGCCTGTGAAACAAAACAATTCCGTGAGGCATGAAAACACACACCCGCTCAGCTGCTCCGTGGGGTCTCCCCCACGTGCCAGCAAGGCTGGAGCAGCCAGGACTATTTCGGGAGCCAGATGCCCGAACTGGTGGGAGACACGTTTGTTCTCTACACAGGCTCACTTTGCAGACGTAGGACCGGAACCGAGTGGACGACTCTTTCACCCCTCAACCCTACTCTCCCCTGTCCCTCTCTCCCTTCACATGGCACTTAGTGATGCTGACTAGATGCAGACCCTGCAGTTGGCACCAGGCATTTCGAGATGACACAGCGCTTCCTTAAATGTGGTGCCCTGGATACCTCTCTTGCCTAACCCTGGTGTCAGCCTGTGGCTGAGACATATGCCCCACCCTTGAAGGACTTTGAGACCTACCTGCAGTGTCACAGCATTCCTTTAGTTCACACAGCTGCTGAGCACCCACTCTGTGACAGCCACCGTGTTAGGAGAATCAAAGGTCAGCAACACTGCCACTGTCCCTAACCCAGGGAGTTCACAGTCTAGAGGGCAACACAGAGACTGAGCTAAAATAATACTAACATCACAAGCGCTCTAAAAGAGAGGTTCTTCAGGGTGCTATGAGAGTGTATAATGGGGGATTTCAAGTTTATCCCAGAAGAGGGGACCCTACAGCTACATCTGCAGGATAAGCCAGTTAACAGGTGAGCTTGGGGTTAAGGAACATGTGCAAAGGCCCAGTGGCCAGACTTGGCGAGCAACAAGAACCCCAAGGCCTGTGTGGTTGCAGAGCAGGGAGTGAGTGGGAGCCTGGGGCCGGGGCAGGAGCAAGACTGAGCGAGAGCCTTGAATGCCACTTTCAGGATTTGGATCTCCCTCCCAAGTGCAAGGGGACCAGTGGAGCGATTTAAGTGGAGGGCAGGAAGCAGAGTTGATCAAACCAGTGTTTCCAACTTAACCCTCCAGCCACAGCAAGATGAGCTGTGATGGGAGGAGGTGCTGGAACAGTATGACCTGGAGACGGCTTCTGCCAGGAAGGAGAAAGACGGCTTCCCAAGGAGGAGCTGGGAGCCGTGAGCATCCCCACCTCCCTGATGCTCATGCAGTCGTCTGACACATGGGCTCTGAGCACCAACTTCGTGTCTGGCCTGTGCTCACAGAGGGGTACCAGCATCGATAAGAACAAAGTCACTGTCCTCAAGGATCTGACAAAGGAAGGGACAGATCTTTCCCTAATGTTTCAGGGAAAGCCATCTCCTGTGAGACCCATCTGGGAAGACCTGATAATCAGCTGGCTTTCTTATTGGGTGAGAAAGAAAAGGCCAGCCGGGACCATTTGGAGAGGAGTAAGAAGAAACCCCACCACCCCAAGGCAGTGAAGGGGTTTCGGTGAAAGGACGCAGAGTAGAGCTAAGCCTGTGAGACCAAAAGTCCTCAGGCCAAGGACCCTCTCTTTCCCTGTTCTGTCTCTCACTTGGTGCCCTTCATGGCGAACCCCCACTTCCATCCATTTTGCAACCCTCATCAATATTTCCTGGTGCGGGAACCCAGGTGAGTTCAGCTGGGGTATTTGCTGAGTAGACCAGGGCTCCCAGCAACACTTAGAATTTGATATCCTCCTGTCCACTTTTCCAATGAGCAAATATAAATTCAGAGAGGTAAAGACACTTCCCGAAGGTCACACAGTGACCAGGTAGCAGAAACATGGTGTCCAGGCTGGTGATGACATCATAAGCATTGATGTTCACCCAGACCCTGATTTTGGAGATCAGGACAAACCCTCCCTGAGGACCAGGCAGATCTGCAACATTAGCAACAGCTAATACCCATTTAGGGCTTCTTGGGTGCAGACGCAGGCTCTAAGCACTTTGTATCTACTCATTAGTTTCATCTTCACAATAACCCTGTGGAGTATGCCCTGGTCATGCATTGCCACAGTTGTGGTATGTAACAACCACGAAACTAGTAGCTTAGGTCAATGTGTATGTGTAGGATGTGTATTTAGTTCATGAGTCTCCTGGCTGGCTGGGCAGTTCTGCTGCTTTGGCCAAGCTCCTTCAGGCTTGTGCAGTCATCTGTGGTTTGGCTAAGGTGACACTGGCTGCCTTCCTTGCACACTGGGGGCTTTGTGTGGTCTTTGATCCTCCAGGAAGGTGGGCCCAGGCTTGCGTGTTCAAACAAGAGGTTTCGGGTTTCCAAGAACGTGAGCAGATGCACACAGAGCCCCGAGGCCCCTTAGAGTCAGCACAATAGCACGCGCAACGCATTCTGCCAGCCAGAGCACGTCGGAGGGCAGTGCGTCCTCCGGGGCGGGGAGGAAGCTCCACCTCGTGAGTCATGTCCCAAAGCGTATGGACATGGGAGGGGTGGACAGTCGGGACGTCTTTCTCTCAGTCTACCAGAAGATGGGCATCACAGCCAGCCTTGATTTTCGGATGAGAGCTCCGAGGCTCAGAGGTGTGCAGTGACTTGCTCAAGATCACACAGCCATGAACAGGCAGAGGTGAGGTTTGAGCCCAGGTCTATGACCTTCTCAATGTCTCTGCTGCCTCCTGAAAGCTGTGGACAAACCCACAGGCAGAGAAACCCAGGGCTGGGGGAACCTAGGGCTTCTGAGATCCTGAGAAGGAGACTGCTGGGGAGAGGGAGGCCTGAAGCCCCAGGGAGGCCTCTGGCAGCAGGAGAAAAGGGGCTTTTCTCCCCTAGAGGAGTTACCTGGGCAGAGGACTCCCAGGACAGGTGTCAGACCTCACCGGGCTGTGAAAGAACTTGGAAGGTACCACACCCACCTCTGATGCCAGAAGGAGGTCTTGATTAGATTTGTGTACTCATTTATTCATCCACCCAATAACTACAGCCTTGGAAGAAAGTCCTCATAACACACTCTGCCCTGGCACTCATTCACCCTAACACTCAGTTCAAGCGTCTCCTCTTCCAGGAAGCCCTCCCTAATATCAATAATTAGCCACTCCCCTCCTTGTGCTTTTACTATACTTGGGAGTGTCTCTGGATTGCCATTGCTGATTTATGTGCCAGTCTCCACCCCCAGGGTCTTGTGAGAGGGCAAGTCTCCAAAAGGGTGGGTGGGGTCTACTTACTCCCCTCCCTTGGCTGTCTCCCCTGTCTAGCTGGAGGCTCCAGGGTGAAGCAGGGGTGTGTACATCTCACCCAGGGTTTCCTTGGAGCCCAGAACACTATGGGGCACAAGGCAGGTCAAAATGGACTGGAAGAAAGAAGAGAGGGAGGAGGAAGGAAGGAAGGAAGGAAGGAAGGAAGGAAGGAAGGAAGGAAGGAAGGAAGGAAGGAAGGAAGGAAGGAAGGAAGGAAGGAAGGAAGGAAGGGAGGAAGGAAGGAAGGGAAGGGGAGAGAAGTAAAGCGACTTGCTTCACAGATACAGGTGAAGACAGGAGGCAGAGGAGACAATTGCAAATTCGTGCTATGAGAAGTGAGGGAAGCAGGAAGACTTGGACTTTAACAATGGTCCCACTGTGACCAACGACATTTTGCTTAATCGGAAACAAATTATCCCACACCCCGGGTAAATCGGAGAGCTCTTCAATGTTTGCTCTCAGCAGAGCTTTCTGGAGTGAGCCATTTCTTCTGAGGCCTGCTTCATGCTGAGCTGTGTACACCCAGATTCCTGGGGTCAGACAGAACCCCACGCCTGACCCCCAAAGAAAATAGAGGCCCTGAACCCAGCCTGCGTCTGGGTGTCTAGTCTGCCTAGCTGTATGACCTTGGATAGGTCACTCAAATTCGCTGAACTCCAGCCTCCTGCCACTCCGAAAAAACCTGGACAATTGGAGTCTCCCCTTCCTTTTCTTGCTGTGTCTCTGACAGCCTTCTGTACCTTGGAGTCAGCTCAGAACCCACCTCTTCCAAGAAGTCACCCAGATTGCACCCACTCTAGACTTCAGCAGCTCAAGCACTTGGCCTGGAGGTTGAGTGCCAGGCTGTGACGTGATGCCTGGGCCAGGAGGCAGGAATGGAGCGGCCAGGACCTGGGAAAGCGCCCCCCACACTTATCTGGGGAGGGGGAAGTTCTAAGTTGTTTTTCGAGCTGATTGTGTTCAGAAACTTCTGTGGCTGCTGAGCTGCTAATTCCGGTGCCATCTGCCTGTGTTCCCAGCCCCGAAGCCCTGGGATAAACAGTTCCTTCTGTGGTTCTTAAGGGAAGTTTAGGCAGGGGTGGAGAGAGAGAAGAGGGAGGCCTCAGAACGTCTTGTTCTCTGGAGAGAAGTCACCAGCCCACAGAGGGACCTTGGAGGGACTGGCATGTCGTGTGAGTCTGTACCCTGCTAAGGGGCCCCAGTGGAGTGCATGAGGGCAGAGGAGGGCTGAGTGGCTGGGAAGGTGGCACTGCTGTGAATCCTACCTGCCCCCACCAGACCAGGGGCTCCTTGGGGCGAAGAGATCCTGTTCCCAAGGCCCAGCCCACAGTCTAGCACAGAGAGGTGTCGGCAACACTTACGGAATGAGTGACTGAGTGAATGAATGAACAGGGATGGCAGGCAGGATGGGGAGGGGTCCAATGCGGCGTGGTGGGAGGCCAAGCGGCTGCGGGGTAAAGAGCTTCAATTAACTATCCTGTGGTGGGGGCCCTCCTGGGATGGCCTCCTCGGTGGTAGGGTGGGCAGGACCTATGACCTTTTTCTAACCGTGAGAATAGAGCCAAGGTATGGGATGTTACTTATGTGATTTGATTGCAAAATATTATGACTTCCACCTTGCTGGTTGACTCATTCTATTGCCTTCTTGGCTTGCACACTTAGATGAAGCAAGCTTCTGTGTGGAAGTCACCCCCCACCCCCAGTGAGGAACATGACACTAACCCTTAGAGGCCCCTCCAGCCAGCAGCCACCAGACAGACAGCCTAGACCTGAGGCCCTCGGTTCATCAGCCCTGAAGGGACAGTGCTGCCAACCATGCCATGCCCCAGGGAGCAGGCCCTTCCCCACCTTGAGCTTCGCGCAATATGCCGGTCTTGGCCAACAACTTGATCATAACCTTGTGTGAGCCCCTAACACGAAGGATCCCATCAAGATATAAATCTCATCCCAAAACCTGCAAGGAACAGGGAAAATCTAAAACTTGAAAGAGTTATTTAAATATAAACCACACGTTTCTCTCCACTGCCCACACTCTACTTCACTCTAAGCTCCCCAGGCTCACAATGGGGAGGAGACATGCCAATCATCTGAATGCAAATCCCCTTTGGCGGGGACACCCCTGTCATTCGGGCTGGAGAATGTGTCAGGCGGGCCCAGGTAACTACTGCTAAGGCTGTGCTCAGTGGGAGCAGTTTAGGAAGCAGCGCTGGGGTGTTTTTCTCTTCCCACTCTCATGTTCAAGGTGAAAGAGACCTCAGAATGCCCACAAAGCCAGTTCCAAAGGACTTTGCCAACAATGTCGGGCAGGTCGGTGGGGAAATCCTTGGTGGAAGGTCCTAGAAAGTTAGGAAAACAGTGAGGTTCCAAGGAGATGGCTCCCTGGGCCCCCAGGGAGATCCCTGCTTGGACGTCTTTGGGTCACTCCCTCACTGCCTGCGGAGAGATGGTGAGCTGGAACCCTGCCTGGGAGTTGGGCCTACAGGGCTGTGGCTGGCTTGGTCTGATGGTGACCCCACCTGCAAATTGCAGGGTAAGCTTTAAGGATCTGTCACTCAGGGAACCCACGCAGGTAAAAACAGAAGCTCCCAGTTCCACTCTTTTCCCATCCTCCCCTCTAAGCACCTTGCAGGATGAGAGAGGGTCAGAGGTCACCCCAAGCGTGTCCCCCACCAGGGCGGGAGACATGGCCCTACCTAGCACCCTGCCAGGCTCATGCTTGTGCTGGCTCTGTGGTGGTAATTGCACAGGCCGTCCCTGAGGTTCTTGGTCAGCAGGGCCTCCAAAGAGCCAGGTCCAGCTCACACACAGTCATCCTGCACACTGTCTCCGCCCACAGGAGATGTCACTCTAGGGGCTGGCCCTGAGCTCACAGCTGCAAAGGTGGGCTGGAGGGCAGTGAGGTAGAGAGGGGCGACCCAAGCACCCAGGAGTTTCAGGATCAAGGCCTGCAGATCCCTTGCGGTCACCCAGCTGGATGGATACTGCTACAGATGAGACACTGACAGAGAGAAGCTGCCGTGTATCTGCCGTGCCCCAGGTACCATGCTGCCCGCTGTCCAAGCATTAACTGGCATCATTGTCAGGTTGTCATCCCTGCCTGTGGCAAGGAGGCCCCAGGAGGGTGGAAGTGCCCCAAGATGGCACAGCAAGGAAGCGATGGAGCCAGAATTTGAACCAAGAGCCCATGCCCTTAACCACTCTCTATATTTTGTCCCTTCAACTAGGGCCTCTCGACAAACCCAAGTTCTGCTCCTGCCGATGTCAGGGCAGAGCCAGCCTTCCAGATCATGCAGTGGGGGCTCAGTGTTCGATCCAGCTCCCCAGACCGCAGGACCCAACACCACCCCAGCCCTTTGCCTGGCGAGCTGGCGTGAGCCTGGCGGCCACGTGCCAGCAATGTGAGTAAGATGCTCAGGGCGAAAAGAGGGGTGTCCGAGAAGCCTGGTCAGCTGGTGGCTGAGGGACTGCCTTGGGCCCCACTGGCACACAGAGAACTATTTTATTCACCATTGTTTGAGCCGCCCTCCCCCGCCCCTCCTAAGGTGGAGAGCAGCACTGCAGAGTCAGTGGCCCCGGTTCAAATACAACCTGAAGGCATCGAAGGATCTGTGTGGGTGGAGTCCCTGCACCAGGAGGGTGAAACAGGCAGCCTAGTCCTGCAGCCTGCGCACCAGAGGTTGGGTGGGTGCAGAATGGAGCCCGTCTCCCGGTGTAGACACTTCACGAGAGACGAGGGAAGCCAGGCCCATCCAGCGGCCTCATGGTGTGGACAGTTTTTAACTTTTCAGCCTCTCAGACACTCACTATCTATCTCAGAAAACCCAAGTGTTTTTCTTTCCCATTTTCTCTGCTATGAAATGTTCAGGGAGTAGCACGGTGAGAAAGATGAAGGCTTGTCACGCAGGGAACACTTGTTTGTAGAGCCTTCAGTCAAGTTCCACCAGCCTGGCTCCCCATGCTCCAGGCTGAGCAGAGCTAAGTGGAGAGCGGGCGGGGCCGGGCCAGGAAGGGCAAGACCAGGGGGACATGGGCTGAGCTGAAGGAGAGGAGGATGAAGGACAGGCAGCTTGGGCAAGGGGGCGCCCACCAGGTGGGCTTGTTTGGATCTTCAGGCTTAGGGTAGGGATTGGAGGAGGGGGTGACGAACGTTTAGGGCAGAACCGCCCTTACACCAGATTGCAAGAGGCCCCTGGGCTTTATAGCTTCCCCACCCCCTCCTCTTACCCAACTTGGCCCCTGGTGGGAAGACTCGGCAGGGCTTAGGGGAGGGGGGACTATGGGCCCCTTTACACCTCACTCCGGGGCTGTGGGGTTCTTGCCCAAATGGCCCGGAGCCCATCTCCAGGACCCTGCCTGCCCCTCTGGCCCCGGTCTGAGCTCCCGAGGTTCCCCAAGGATGAACACTGCCCCTGAAGCAAACACCCTGGGCAGAGGGGCAGCTGAGGGGCGGTTTTTACAGTGAGTCACTGAGTCTACAGTCAAGTGCAAGCCCTGCCCCCAGCGGTACTGGGGCATCTTTGCTTCAGTCCCGTAATCAGAGGAGGTGCTCCTTGGTCTTGTCTCTTCCTCTGAACCTAACCTGACTCCAAGTGGGGACTCAGTGAGGGCTCGCTCAGGGTGATCAGAGAGAAGCAGTGGCTCTCCCGAGGACACACAGCATCCTGAGGGATGGACAGAAACCCGTGTCCAGGCCTCAGACCCTGAGCTGGGCCCCTGCTCAGAGAACCTCCAAGGAGCTTTCAGGGACCCTCAGGAAGACCCACGGATGGAATGAACGTGTGCTTGTTCTGAACAGTATTAGCACTAAGCAGGGCCCCTCCAGCCACACTGCATGGGGAGCAGCTGTGCAGAGCTCTCCCGAGGGGTCGGTGTTGGGCAGCTCCTAGAATGTAGGGCTGAGGACCTAGTACCATGTTGCTTCTGCGAGGTAGGTCCCCTGTGGGACTTTCAGAGGGTCCTCGCTCTCATAGCTCCCCCACTTGCCCCTTCTCTCCGGGGGCTGCAGAGGCCTCCACCCTCCCACCGGGCCTCTGAGGAAGCTGGGCCTCTCCTCCTGGGATGCCCCCTGCTCACAGCACCAGGGAGCAGAGGGACAGAGGGTTGGCCCCCAGGTCAGGCACTGGGCTCTTGCATAGCAGCCGTTCAGCATTATTGGTGGTGCTGGCATCTGAAGCAGGGCTGTTGTGGAACCGCCCACTCGTTGCCCACAGTCAGAACCATGAGGGGTTCTGCTGGGAGGGGCTGCAGTGGGAGGAGGAGACATAAGGGTTCCAGAGCAGACCAGGCTGGCTCAGACCCCCGCCCACTTCCCTGAGTCACACTCTCCTCTGTAAGTGGAGCTAATGGTCCCTGCCCACAGGCAAGAGGGGATGGAATGTGCTGCAGTCCGCCCCCCACCACGTACCCCTCCACACCCACCCTCACCGTCTCCCCTGCTCTGTGCTGGGCAGTGTCCTGCAGGGGCCGCACTGCCCGGGCCCTGTGCCCTCCTGGGCCTGGCTCTGTTGGGTCCTGGAGGCAGCAGAGGAGAGCCAGGAGTGGGAGGGGAGGTCCGGGGCTCACCCCAGCTCCTCCTGCTGGGCCAGGGCTGGCAGGGGCTGCTTCTCTGTCCGTGATCCTGGCTCCAGTGGGTGCCCTCGGCCATGGCTGCAGCTCTCTCTGGGGTCTAGAACCATCCCCTCCTTTGTTCTCTTCAGGACTGAGACAGACCCAGCCAGCCCAGGTGCCCCATGGTCCCTTGCTGGCCCCTCTTCTCCCTGCCACACCAGGACTCCAAGACAACAGTTTGAGTTTTCAGTAGGAAGGATGGGGGCAGCATGAGTGGGAGCCAGGAGTCCTCCGGGTCTCGAGGAGTGGCTGCCTTGAACGGGAACGTTGGGAAACCCATAAAGTCCCACATTCTGAGCCGCCTGCATCTCTGTGAGGCGATGAATTAGGGTATGAGACCAGCAGTTGTGGTCCTCACCCTCTCTCCCCATCCCATCGTTTCAGCGCCCACACACCCCACTGGGGAGGGGAGGGCATCAGGGGAGGTCAGGGAAGTGCACTCTCTGATGAGCAGGCCAGGCTGAGGGCCCCGGTCCTGACCTGGGTGCCCCTCCCTTCCACCCTGGGCTCACCATGGAGTAGAGTTCACGCACACTTTGGGGTGTGAATGCCAGGAAGTTTGGGGAGCTCTTCCCAAGTGACTGATTTTTATGTGGAAGAGGGATTAGCTGTGGGATGTTGGGCAAGCTGCTTAACCCCTGTGAGCCTTACTTTCCTCCGTGGGGAAGTGAGCTAACAGCTGCCTCACAGGGCTGGTGTGAGCCCTGGTGAGACGACACAGATGACATGTGCCGTCTCACTCAGGGACAGTGAGGTCCTGGGCAGGGGCTGTGCCCGGCCCTCAGCAGATGCTCCACTGCCGGGTGCTCAGCACAGACAGTTCTCCTAGAGCCCAGCCCCCACATCTTTCTGCCTTCAACATCCCCACACCTGCCCCCTCCCCCGAATCCGGACAGTCAGGGCACCGGTGGACGGCCACCATGGCCCTTTGCACCTCGGACGGTGGGGGGCCCTTATTTCTTTACTGAAGGGCCTCATAGCCTGAGCTCTGACCACAGCACCCCAGGCTGGGGTGCATTCAGGAGACACTGCAGCCCCTACTGACCTCCCGAGTGCAGGCAGGAGAAGAGACCCCCATATATACACTGCTGTGTCTGGGCCCTGGGTTCACAGGGAACAGAAGTGTCCCACTCTCTCTGAGGTTGTGTGTCAGCAGGAGGGGGCAGGGACTGTGAGGACGGACACTGGACGTGCCAGGCCACCCTGGAAGTCGGACGCTTGCCTGGGAGGCCCGAGAACAGACGCCGCCGGGTGCACGTGCAAGCGCTGAGCGGGCGGCCGTTGATGGCGCTGCAGCCTGTCAGCCTGGAGATAATTAGAACCCTAACAAAGCCTCATTATTTCTCCTAGGGCCATGGTGCCCTTTGGAAAAATGGATATTTTCTGCCAGATTGTTTCCTGAAGATGCGTTTGTCACAGGCTATTGTGCAAACCCATGTTTGGCCCACTTTAAAAGAAGTGATTTATCCACTTGACTGGGCTGAATGCTCCTTCTGCACACCCTCAAAATGTGGCCCCTGTTAGGGCCTAGAGCAGAGCCATAAACACTACCGGGTGGGGCCCGGCCTCGGGCTTGGGGGCTCTGAGCCCCACGCGCTGCAGAGGAGCCCCCAGGGGCTGCAAGCACTCAGGACACTGGTCAGTCCTCAAGGACAGTCCCTGGGATGCCGGATAAAGGCCAAATGCAGGTTCTTTCATTCCACCAGGCTTACGAGGCCCTACTATGTGCAGGCCTGTGTGGGGCCTGGGGGTGCCTCAGTGAACTGACAATGTCCCTGTCCTCAGAGGTTGGGAGGCAGGAAGGGACAGGTAAGCAACACACCCACAGGACTGCCGGGTGGAGGGTGCTGGGAAAAATGTAAAACAGCGTGATGTCGGAGAGTCTGGCTCTGGGAGGGGTTAGGTGGTGACAGCCTCAGACTGAGGGACAAGGAAGGCCTTTGAGCCCCCTTGAGGGCCTTGAGGCCCCTCTGAGAAGGGGCCTTTCAGCTGAAGAACAACGAGGAACAGACATTTGGATATCAGAGGGGTGACCTGCCAGCCTGGGGTTTCCAGGCCAGGCCCCGAGGCAAGAATGAGTGCTCACACCTGAGGTTAGCTCTACCTAGTGGGACCAGGGAAGACTTGTGGCTGCAGGCAACACCTGAGCTTTTCTCTTGTGAGTTTTGAGATTTTCCCAGGCTGAGAGAATAAGGGCTTTCCAGATGAGTGACACAGACAGAAGGCTCGTGCCCAGGCAGATCCACAACATGTCAGAACACCCAACTTCAGGGCCACAGGGGTTTCCATGAGCGGCTAGAAGTGTCCCGACCAGAAGCAGAGCTAGGCAGACCAGACTCTCCCCTGAGGCAAGGAGACCCACTGTTTAAGCAGCAAGCAAGTGCCGATACCCAAAGGTTCAAGCCCTGTAACTTTAAGGCCTCTTCCAGCTCTGAAATACCTCAAGCTAGCAAAGCCAGCTCAGGCTTTCATTGAGTAAACCTTAATGGACTGGCCCCATTTGGCCACATGTGTCCTCAGTTTCCTTTCCTAACCAACCACCCCAAACAGGGCGGTGTGTCCATGCCCAGAATGCTCTGCACAGAGGCACAGGTGTGTGCTGACTGCGTCCCGAGTCCTGGGGGGCTTGGGAGCAGGTCACAGAGATTTGGGCAAGTGGGGACCTGGGCCTTCCTGACCACATCTCCCTCACGTGGGGACCTCCACAGATGGACAGAGCCTCAGGCGGGGATTTCCTCCCTCCCCCAGTCTCTGCGCTCTGCCCTGCCCACCTGCCAGAAGTGCCAGCAGTGCCCAGCCCTCCCGCTGTCCCTGCCCCAGGTCCTTGCCCTGCACCCTTGGAAGCACCCCAGAAGGCCAGCCCCAAAGAACCAGCCCAAACCAGGTCAACCTTCCTCCCTTCTATTTTAGATCAGCCCAGCCAGGCTTCCCTTTGGGAGCTGCAGACTCTGATTTCTCTGCAGGGCTCACTAAATTGATAGGATGCTGCCACTCTCCCAGCAGGTGACAGAGGGACAAGTTTTCTGGAATTTCAGGCTCTTTGATGGAGAAAGGCTGCTTAATAAATAATGGAGAGGCACTCGGCTTCCTGAGAACTGTGCCGGCCGGTGGTGTCCCGGTTGTTCCAGCGAAGCCAACCTTCAGATCGCTCCAGCGGGGTGAGGGAAAGATTTTACTGAAAGATAATTCAGGAAGGGCAAGGGGCTTGGAGGCAAGAGGCTGAGGGTGGCCAGGGGTGGGCTGGTGCAGGGAGGGGAACTGCTTCAGGTAAGGATACAATCAATGCCACATCCAGAGCCATACTCAACACCCAGTGCCTTGTGATAGCGATACGATTTCACCCCAAACAACCCCATGTGGTGAAACATCTCATTGCAAGCCCATTCAACAGATGAGAAAACTGAGGCATAGGTAAGCCAAGCCCTTACCAGAGGCCTCCATCAGTGAGAGCCTGGGCCCTGGCCTGTCACCTCCAACCTGCACACTCCTCATCACTCTGTTCGGCTGGTGGGAAGCAGGGACCAGCAGAATCCTGGAACCTTAGGTCCCCTGGAACGTTAAAGCTGTGCTGGTTATGGAATCAGGATCCAGAGGACCTGCACTCAAATCCAAGCTCATTCACTGCTCTGGAAACATAGGGACAATAACTCCAAGGTCATGGTCCTGTGTTGGGGGTTGTAAGGGCAGATGTTTCTGGTATACAAAGCATAGGGTCCCACACAAAATAGACACTCGACGAAGTCTAAGTGTTACTTAAGATAATGCTAGCTGCTGTGTAATGGGTCCAACACAGCAGAATTCCCATGTAAACTGCACAACAGGTGTCCTTGATTAATGGTGCCACAAGGACTCTGGGTCTGGGATGGCTCCTTGCAGGAGGCACCTGCCAAGTAACACCCAGTTTCTGTCTTGCTAGCCCACTCTCTCCATTGCCTTCTTGCTTTGCGTGCTTTGAGGAGGCAAGCTGCTGTGTGGGAGAGGCCGCCATGGCAAAGAGCAGAGGGCAGATGGTCCTTTGACAGCATCAGGCTGCCCAAAAGGTAAGGAGTCGTGAGTTCTCAAAGGCGTGGATGGGAGTGACACAAGTCACATTCTATTGGCTGGAAGGCAGTCCCACAGTCCCACATACCCACAGAGGAGGCTGGGAGATGGAGCCTTGCTGTGTGCCCAGGGTGAAAATACCTACTTGGTGAAAAGCTGAACAGTCTCTGCCTCCCCTGGAGAGGCGAGATGATGTCCCAGGAGACCCAGCAGGCTAAGAGCGGAGCCCTCCTTAGAGGCTGGGCTTCCAGTCTTAGAGCCCCAGCTTCCTGTGTGCCCCGGGCCCAGGCTCCTCCTCTCCGTGTGAGACCAGAGTCACAGGATTGGTGAGGAGACCTGTGACAAAGTCGCCCTCAGCAGGGGGGAGGTGGCTACAGGGGTCAATACGGTGCCTTTGTTGGCTGCAGCAAACATGGGGGAGGGGACAGAGAGCCACATCTCCCAGGCTCTTGGTTATGGAGCTGATCCAGAGGCGGAGGTGGGATGGTTTCCTTGTCTGTCAATACGGGAGCAGTAAGAGGATCCATCACGTGGGTCGTTTGAGGGTGAAGTGAGACCTTTGACGTTTTCATAACTTACTTTTCCCATTTCTCTGAGTCCTGCTTCTCTGCGGGGAATATCTGGCCCAGTCAGTGCCGTGGACAATGTCGTTCCAGGGGCAGCTCCCTGCCGGGGTGTTCGAGTACAACAGGAAGTCTATGACTGGAAGATGGCCACGCGGGTCACCGATTTCAGATCCCTCCCATCAGACGGGTGAGGACAGGACACTTGGAGACAGGACACCTCGTAACTACATACAACCCCACCCAAGAATTCCCATCTCTAGGAATTTAGCCCTTAGAAACAATCGGATATCTACACGGAGATCTTTGCATACAGGATGTTTCTTATCTTAAATACAATACGAGACAGATACCTTTACAGGTGTTGCCACAGCAGTTCCGTGCAGTTGCTCACGGGGTATCCACTCACTGGGAACTGGCAACAATTCCTCAGTTCAGAACGACATGCAGAAGGTTTACAATGGCAGGAGATTTTTACAACACAATAAATGTAAATAGAAGATTTTTTTAAATTTTATTTTAATCATTGTTCAAGTACAGTTTTCTCCCTTTTACTCCCAATCCAGTCCACCCACCCCACCCTCCCAGCTTCCCTCCCATTACCACCCTCCCCCTAGTTTTTGTCCATGTGTCTTTTAACTTTGTTCCTGTAAACCCTTCCCCTTTTCCCCTGAAACTCCCTCTTCTCTCTCCTCTGGTCACTTACTGCCTGTCCTCTATTACAGTGTCTTTGACTATTTTTTGCTTGTTTCTTTGTTTTGTTGTTTAGGTTCCTGTTAAAGGTGAGATCATTTGGTATTTATCTTTCACACCAGTCAGAATGGCCATCATAAGCAAAACAACAAACAAGTGTTGGAGAGGTTGTGGAGAAAAGGGGACCCTAGTGCACTGTTGGTGGGACTGCAGACTGGTACAACCACTGTGGAAAACAGTATGGAACTTCCTCAGAAAACTAAAAATGAAACTGCCCTTTGACTCAGGAATTCCACTGCTGGAATTATATCCTAAGAATCCTAAAACACCAATTCAAAAGAACCTTTGCACCCCAATGTTCATAGCAGCACAATTTACAATAGCTAAGTGCTAGAAGCAACCTAGATGCCCATCAGTAAATGAATGGATCAAAAAACTATGGTTCATTTACACAATGGAATTCTATGCAGCAGAAAGAAAGAAGGAGCTCCTACCCTTTGCAACATCATGGATGCAACTGGAAAGCATTATGTTAAGTGAAATAAGCCAGGCAGTAAAAGATAAATAGAAGATTTTTAAAAAGGAAAAGAAAATGTTAGAACAGAATGGATATCATACTCTCCTTTTTGTGGGAAAAGCACAAACCTGTATAAACACATGTATGTATATAACTCATATTTGACAGGTTAATTTTGGTGGTGGTATCGAGAGGGGTTTTTCTCTCTTTCATTTGTTGTCTGTCTTCATTATCTGTAATAGACATGTATAATTTTTCTAAAAGGAAAAAATATTCTTAAAATGAAGGTTAACATTTTCTCGCCCGTAGGACTGGGTGACCTCTGAGGACCAGGAGATTCCTGCATTCGGTGACTTTAAATCTGAGACACCCACAGAACCTGAAAATGAGCTGAGCCCACCAGGCGAGCTCAGGGCTTCTTTTGCCTCTGAGAGCCTTAGGAACTGATTGTTGATTTTTAAATGTTTTAGATCTCAACTTTCTTTTTTTTTTAATAGGTTTTATTTATTTACTTTTAGAGAGAGAGGGAGGGAGGGAGAAAGAGAGGGAGAGAAACACCAATGTGTGAGAGATATATTGATCGGTTGCCTCTCAAACACCTCCAACTGGGGACCTGGCCCACAACCCAGTCATGTGCCCCTACCAGGAATCGAACCTGCAACCTTTCTCTTCACAGTCTGGCACTCGATCCACTGAGCCACACCAGCCGGGGCAGATCTCAGCTTTCTTATCATTGCAATCCAGTTATCTTTCCTGAGATAACAGACATCCTCTTGATTGATTTGAGTGCATGTGTTGCATTTCAATCCCACTGAGTCAGTCAGCCATTGCTGTAAAACAACCAACCAGACCCTCTGAGCGACATTCAACAATAAACTTGTATTTCTCACAGAGTTGCAAGTTGGCTGGGCTGTTCAAAGCTACAGGTTCAGGATGCAAGTCTGTGCCAAGTGCCACATGCCAGAGGCACCTCTGCCCACATTCCATTGGACAAAAGAAGTCACGGGGCCTTCTGTGGGAGGAGCTGGACATGTGGGAGGAGCTGGACATGTGGGAGGAGCTGGACAATCAGGTGGCAAAGTGCAGGGAAGGTAGCTGCAGGGAGAAGAATTAGCATAAGTAATTTAATCTGCCTTCTGCAGTCCACAGATGATTGCTGTGGTCAGGGCACAGTGTGAGACGGCTGGACGTACTGTGTGCACTTTAAAAACAACATTTTTCCTCTACTGATTTGAAAGTAATACTTTTAAAATTATAGTTACTAATGAAGGGAAAATTAAAACAACCATAATCCCATTACCCACATAAGGTGTTAAGATTTTGCTGCACCGCCTTTCAGGGTACGCATTCATTCTCACACAAAAACAAACTGGGCGTATATTTACACAACAAAAGTCGCATACCACTTTATTTGGTTTGTATGCAGTGTTTTTCACCTAATCTCACTTTGTGTGCTTTTAGTTGCATTATTAAATATTCTTTAAACACAAGTTTCTCATAAATGTACAATAATTTATTCTAAAGATGCAGCGTAACTTATGTAAACAGTCTCTTTGGTTAGATATTTAGGCTCTCAGATTTTATTCCATTACAAACAAGATTGTCTTGAGTATCGTGGAATTCACTAAGAGTCAACATTTATTGAGCTTTTTCATACACCTGGCTCTGTGCTAAGCACTTTCCTTGCATGGGCTCATGTGAGCCTCTTGGTTCCTTCTCTAGCGGGAATGATTACTATCCCCACTTAGAGATGAGGAAGCCAGGGCTCCGAGACAATAGGAATCTGCTCAAGGTCACGCAGTAGCCGTTTAATTGGTGGAGCCAAGACAATAACTCAGATCTGATTGATTATAAAGTCCACGGTCTAAACCACTTTCTTTGTACCTCCCTGATGATCTCTTTGAGATTAGTTTCCAGAGTGAAATTAATGGGTTTGCCTACTTTCCGGGTCTGAAGGCATATTGTCAATGCACTTTCTAAAAAGGGAATATCAATTTAAACTAGAAACAGCAGTCTATACTGTGTTAGCGGTGTGCTGAGCACTGTTGCTGATGCTGAAGGTAGTGACGGACCAGGCAGGTATGACCCCTACCTTCCTGGGGCTCATGGGGCCCCTGATACCAGGGTGGGGGAAGTGGATAAGCATTGAAGTAAGAACATTATACTTTCAGATAAATATACAAAGCCAAGGGATACAGCAGGGACTGTGGTAGGAATGGTGGGAAGGGGTCTCCCCATGTTAGGTAGGATTATCCTGGAGGCCTTCCTGAAGGAGGTGGCCTTGAGCTGAAGCCTGAATGTCCAGAAATGAAAATTCAGAGAAGAGGTTCCAGGTAAGAGATATATCAAATGCAAAGTTGCCGAACTTGGACTGAGCTCAGCAGCTGGAGAATCAGAGAGAAGACCCGCCAGGTGGCGGTGTGGTGAGTGAGAGTAAGAGAGCTGGGAGGGGGTCAGAGTGCACAGGGAGGGGCTCAGGATTCCTCGAAGATCATGAGAAAGAGATTAAGTTTTATTCCAAGTGCAGCAGGAAGTCCTGGGAGGTGGAAGATCCAGGTGCCTTGGTTCTGAAAATTATACCATTTGGAACATCCTCTTAAAGAAAAGGACATAGAATTAGGGGGGAAATTAGTTATGCAATTTAATATTTATTTAGAATGAGAAAAGAAATCACAATAAATTACAGATTGAAACAGTGGAAAATCAACAACATCACAAAAACGAGGGAAATCCCACTCTGTTTCTGACTCAGCACCCTGCCCGCTTCCCTGGCTTGCTTTCTCCCCTCAGTGGTCCGGGTCACGCTCTCCTTATTTACGTCCTCACAAACAGTGATTTTGTAATATTACCTTCCGTGCAGAGAACAGAAAGTCAAATCAGGGTTTTCTCCAGCAGTCTAGTCATAATGGTTTTCTGCATTGATAGAGTCAAAGTCTTTTTTTTTCCTCACCTGCACAGTTCATTGTGGATTATGTCCTGCAAATTTTCAGGATTGCTGTCAGATTTGGGAAACCTCCTGTCCAGGTTCCTTTATATCTGAGCTGTATGATTTCAGGGCATAGCAATGTTTCCTGGCAGTTACTAATCCTACTTAATCCTTGCATTGACAATGTTCTTTAACCACATGCTTGAGGCCCAACTAGGGCCTTGGAAGAGACTCTGGAGAGTGAGGTTCCCTGAAGCTTAAGTTTCTTTAGCTTCTGGTAAAGCCTCCTGTGTCTGGAAGCTTCTCACAGGGGAGGGAGATGGTCTAACGGCTAGGGCTGCTGAGCAGAGAGTAGCAGATTGGTCGGGGGAAGGGGGGGCAACGAGGAAGCAGGGTATCCATGGGGGGAGGGTCAGTGCAGGCAGCAGGTGAGCAGTGGCAGAGGTGAGCAGATTCTGGGATAACTTGGGATACGCTGACCTGAAGGAGGAGAAGGGAAGACTCAGGGATGATCTCAATTAGCTCTGCTGCTTGATTTCTCTTTTTCTCCCATGTTCTCTGGAGACTGAGGCCCAGGCAGGTTCCCCTGGCCCATCAACAGTGCCCCTCACCCAGAACCGGAGCCTCACCCACGGCCACAGCGAGTACAAATGCAGAAACCAACAGGGAGGTCCTTCTGACTCAAGATACGTAATGAGGTGCTGAGCAGATGAACAGGTTGTTCTCTGAAGGGACTCCAGTGAAGGTTCAAAGAGGGAGCCAGGCCACAGCACAGGTGCAGGAGAGATCCTGCTCTGCCCACAGGGCACAGGGACCAAGGCCTTCGCTGGGACCTGTCATTACTCTGCCAGCAGCAGACAACAGGTGAAGGCCGGAAGGTTCAGAAATGGATTCTACGGCAGTGGAGAAACCCCACTTCTCACCTGTGAGCCACGGAAATAAAGGTGTTTTCACCAGGCCAAACAGCCGTCTTATTTAAGGGGGAAAAGACCCGTGAGGCTGGGCGTCTCTGCATTTGGCCTGAAGTAGAGTGTCATCGGTGTCCATGAGTGGCCTCTGTCAGCTTTGAAGCCATTGTTCTTCCCCCCCTTGGGCCCCTCAGCTAGGGCCACCGGGCACTGGAACTCACCCCCCTGCATGCGCCGTGAGAGTTGGACCAGGCACGGGACATGGGGATGAGGCTGGCACAGGACGTGCTGGCAGGAGGGACTCTGGGCTGGGGGAGCAGGGAGGATGGTCCTGAGCCACAGGGGTAATGTTTGTTTTAGTCTGATTTAGAAGGGAAAGACTGAAAGCAGCATAAAAAGGAAGAAAAAATGGAATAAAAACTCCATCATCCACAATACAAGTAGAAGCAAGTGCTGGGTGGTCAGGGATGTGGGGCGGGCCAGGTCTGCTGTTTTCCATCGGGACGAAAGGCTGTGCCTCACTGAGGTGATCATAGTGCGCTAAAGTGGGCCCCTCCCCAAAATGCAGGTGTTGAAGCCCTAACCCCCCGTGCTTCAGAATGTGATTTATTTGGAGGTGAGGCCTTTCCAGAGGCAATCAAGTTAAAATGAAGTTATTAGAATGGGCCCGATCCAGTATGACTGGTGTCCTTATACAAAGGAGGAATTTGAGACAGACACAGACTCACAGGGAGAACAACATGTGAAAAGGAAGGAAGGGATCGGGGGGGGGGGCATGTACACACCAAAGAACACTAAAGACTGCCAGCTAGCCAGCCAAGGGGAGAGAGGCATGGTGCAGACCCTAGTGGACTAAAGCAGGGACACCGCATGAAAGACTTGACAGAGGGGAGGCAGTTGGCGGGCAGGTGCTGGAGAAGAACACCCCAGGCGGAAGGCATGGCCAGACAGAGACAGAGAGAGCAAGGTGGAGGGACAGCAGTGGAGGGTGGCTTCAGCGGCAGCAGAGGAGGCGCAGGTGTGGAGGGTCTGGCGGGCCGCCATGCACCTTTGGATTCTATGCTGAGTGCAGAGGGGAGCCACGGCATGGAAGAGAGAGTGAAGGAATCTGGAACCCACACAACAGGGTTGCTGGGGGACAGAACGCACACATAGAGTTTTCAGAGAACTGTACCGCGTTCTATTGTGTCAGGCCGCCTCTCCCGGGCACCTGCTTCATGGCTGGCCGTGGGCCCGATGTTCAAAGTCCAAGTAAACAAGGTGTTGGCTTCAAGCAAAGAAAGCTGGTGGTCTGACTAAACTAGGAGACAAAGAGTAAATGCCAGCCAAGAGGTCAGACGAGGTCCAGGGGAGGGTGAGCCGTAATTCAGAGAACCGTGTGCCAGACACTGAGCACCGTTCTATGTGTGAGTTGCTCAGATCAGCAAAGCACGGGGCCAGTGTTGGAAGCCCAGTGCGTCTACTCCCAAGTTCATCTTCTTTCTCCTTGACTGGGCTGCCTCCAGTCTCACGTCAGTGCAGAGACTTTCATCACTTCAGTGAGGAAAGTAACGCCGATGATAAATCCTTCGTATTGTGTCCTACAGATTCGTTACGAGGGCTCTGAGTCTTACTCAGGCTGTGAAGGAGGACATGACTGGTACCCAGAGGATGTGCACAGGTGTTGCAAAGACTTTGTCTTGAGATGGTTTCCAGACCCAGGCGGGTAGGGCTTGGAAGAATGGCAACTGTATCCACCAAGCAAAATCACATTCCAAGGCAGAGGCCATTTGCAAAATGAGCAATGGAGCATCTGTCAAACCACTGGCTGGGGTCCAGGATGTGCTGAGAATTCAGGACCACAGGACAGGGGGAGGGGCCAGGAGTGAGAGGGGTCAACTGACAGAGAAAAGGGGGAGGGTGAAATAGGTCTATGGAGAAAGAGCATTTTGGAGACGACCTTGTGCTGAACAGAAAGATGCATGCAGCCTGCCCACCCCTGCTTCAGGTTGTCCTGAGGGGTGTGGCCGGTCCTGCTCAGACCCTCTGTTAGAGACACAGACACAGAAGGGATGCTGTAAGAATTGTGGCACCGGAGCCGTGAGCGGACACAGAAACCCAATACTTGATAGTTCTTTGAGTCCAGCACTGGGTCCCTTGGCGTTCATCCAAAGTTCTCGTCTATTTGGTGGCAATATTAAGGTCTTGATTGTTTCTAATGTCCTGTGCCTGCTTTGTCTGGAATGCTGACCTGTATACCCAGTTTCTCCGTTTGAGATTTGTTTCTTTGAATTTCAGACTTGTTCCTTGGCTAAGATGGAGCTGCGGAAAGAAGCTTGGCAATTCAGAATAGCCTCAGGGAAGGAGGCAGAAACTTAGTAAGCAGATGGAGAGGGGAAAGCCTGGGGGGTGGGCACAGGAGCCGGGGAAGAAGGCTGGGAGGAGGCATCAAGTTCTAGGAGGTTGTGGGCCAAGGCAAGGATTTGGATATGAGAAGCCATAATTAAGAAGGCAGGGCCAAAAGCCAGTTAGCCAGAGGCTAAGGAGCAGGAGGGGGATGAACAAACACGGCTCCCCAGGGAGCCCAGGCCTCCAAGATCCTGCATCAGCCCTCCACCCCCACCCCACCTGCCTGTCTCGGACCACCTGGTCCACTGAGACAAACCTGCCCCCTCCAACTGCCTTTCCTACATAACCCTCTTTACACCTCTGTACTGGGCTTTCCTTCTGGAACACTCTCTCCTCTTACCACCAAACCCTGTGCTGGAATCCAGAACCTTAGTATTAGAAAAGACCCTAGTAATCTCGCAGTCATCATCTCCTTCATGCCCCATTTAAAGAAACTGAGCCCCAGAGAAGAACTTGACATGTACAGATCACATAATAAGAGAATGACAGTGTGTCAGTCATCTCTTGTCATAACAGAGCTGTATCATAAACCATCCCAAGCCTTGTGGCTTAATACAACAACCGCATATTTTCACCCATGTCTGTGGGCCGGTGGCTATGCTTCTGCTGATCTTGGTTGGGCTGGGCTATGGGCTGGGCTGTGGGCTGGGCTCCAGAGCACAGGTTTGGGTCGGGTCAGAGTATGCATCTCTCATTCCTCTGAGATCAGCGTCATCCAGGGCACCTTCTTTTCATGGAGCCAGCAGAAGCAAAAGAGGGCAAGCTCAGCCACAACATTTAAAACCTTCACTGGGTCCTGGCTGGTGTGGCTCAGTTTGTTGGAGCATTGCTCAGTAAACCTGAAGGTCATGAGTTCGATTCCTAGCCATGGCTCATGCCTAGGTTGCAGATTCAGAGCACGCACGGGCAACCTAGGATGGATGCTTATCACAGCGATGTTTCTCTCCCCCCCCCTCTCTCCCTTCCACTCTCTCTTAAAAAATTAATAATTTGTTTATTTTTAAAGAAAACTTTCACCTGCATCACATCTGCAAACATCCCACTGGCCAAAGCAAACCAAGTCCAAAATCAAGAGGCTGTTACACAACAATACATACAATGTTAATGCACAAAGAACTCTTTCAAAACAATAGGATGCATGTAACACTAAAGAGGCAATCCGCAAAAGAAGATTCAAATGGCCAATAAACAGATGAAAAGATGTTTAATTTCTCTACCAACCAAAGGCATGCACATGCAAAAATAGATTTGTGTTCCATACACCAAATATATAAAGATTAAGAAAATTGACAAACCCACTTAGCTTATTGGAAAAGGGGTGCCCGCATGCACCCGTGATGACAGCGCTAATTGATTTCGCCTTTTCAGGAAGGCAGGTTGGCAACACGTGTCAAAATGTAAAAGGAAGGAGCCTTTTATCCCAATATTCACTCCCAAGGAATTTATTGACGAAGGTGGTCACTGAAATTAATAAAAAGAGGTGTGCCGCCGTGGCTCATCAGAGCGCGGTTTATTTCTCGTGATCAAATAGACGTAAGCAGGGCATCGACGTGAGAAATGAGTGCAGCCCCATAAAGCGGGACACGAAGGAGTGGTGTAAAAGGCTGTGAGTCTGCAGCTGTGGAGGTGCAGAGGCCTCCACGGCACCTGGCGGAGAGGAAACCGGGAGGAGCCCGTTTCTTGGTGTCAGGAAGTACAAAAAGGGTATTGACAAAACCGTTAGCAATGGTTCCACTTCACTGCTATGATTTGGGGAAATTTCTGCTTCTTTGTACTTTTCTCTAGTGTTTGACGTGTTTATGATAAAACATGTACTGTTTTACAAAAACAAATAAAACTTTTAAGAAAAATGACACTAAACATTTTTGCTTGAAAAAGACTAGAAAAAACAATTACAGTAATAAGTCAAGCTAAATTGTGAACAGAAAAGAAAAACTCTTTACAATTAATTTTCTTTTTTAGCTGGTTTTCTGTTAACTGAGACAGAATAATTTGAAAATGTAACAATTATCCCTGCTTTGGGATTCAATAGAAGTTTTCATTTTAACATATATTTTGACAGTGCTTAATTTACTGCTCTTTACTTTGGAAGAGGGAGGGTGCTGTCTGTCAATTACTCCTTCCCCACCTCTGCCTGGGGTCCACATTCAAAGCACAGGCACGACGTTCAAGTGCACACACATGTAGAAACACAACTCCAGGGTGAGCTAACACCCAGGATTTACGATGTCCTGAGGGTGTCGCCCTCCTGTTGCGTTCACCTTCCACGCCCACTCCGTGATGGTCGTGTGATTGTTTACGAGGAAGCTGAGCCTGGGCCCTGTAAGGGACTTGACTGGGAGCCTGTGGTTCCGCAGCGGCTGAGCTCCGGCAGAATCCACACCTCTCCTCAAAGTTCCCATAAACCATGGAAGGCACCAAGAAGTAAATCAAATAGACTGTGTACAAGGCCTTTCAGGAGAAACTTATAAAACCTTATTGCAGGACAGAGAAGAACGACTGAGTAAAGGGAGAGGTAGAACTGAATGGGGTGGACTGGGAGTCTGAAGGTGTCAACAGGCCCCCGGGGTTAACCTACTAGTGCAGCACAATCACAGCAGCCGCATCCCGACAGAGCTCCAGGCGAAACGGGGCAGGTGGATCCACAAGTTCACGAGGGAAATCATTTTGAAGAACAAGGACAACTTACCCTCCCCAGAACCCAGATTTACGATAAAGTGCTCGTGTTTCAGACCATGCGGTGTCAGTGCAGAGAGGCCGGTGGAGGGACGGGGGACCAGCCTGAGAGGTGCGTGGGGCGCCACGTATGGCCGAGGAGCTGCTGCAAATAGCGGTAAAGAGATGACTCCACAAACAGCACTAGGAAATCGGCCCTGTGTCGGAGAAAGCTTTTGTCTTACACAAGGGGTAACTGCGTAAAGTAAAACTTTACTGTGAAAACTACAAAAAAAATAAAACTTTAAAACAATTGGGAAAAAGGTAAAGAATCTTTATAACTTTGAGTGGGAAAGAATTTCTTCAAACATACAAAAGAACAAATCATATAATAAAATTCAACACAATAAAAAATAAAATTATAAACTTCTCTATGAGATAAGACATTCACTTTTTTAAAAAAAGCAACACAGGAACTAGAAAATGTGTCATGAATATTCGCTATACGTATCATCAATTAAGAATTATATCCAGTGGGGAGGGGGAAAGTGGTGGCAGGAAAATGGAGATAACTGTACTTGAACAACAGTATAAATAAATAAATAAGAAGTATTGTCCAGAATATGTAAAAAGTATTCCTACAAGTGATCCTAATACGATCCAATAGAAAAGGGATCAGAAAGGTAGCACAAAGAAAACAGAAATGCAAATGAAAATAATTGGGATGTGTTGCCTATATCCTCATGCACCGCAGGTGGAGGTGTCAGTTGTTGCCAATACTCTGAGACTCGGCAACATCCTCCAAGGAGGAAGGCGCGTGCACTTCAGAACTCAGCAATGTCACGTCTCAAAATAAACCGCAGAAAAACTCAGGCATGCGGGCACAAGGGGACATGGGCAAGGGGTTTCCGCACCATTGTGCGCAGAAGTAACAATTCCACATCGTGAAGGCCCTTCACCAGGAACATGGCTTACAGACTGTGGCGCAGTCACAGAAGGGAGCACCGCCCAGCTGCTAACACTGATATGCTACGTCCACAGAGGTCAGTCTGAAGGGATATCCTAGACGTCACAGTGAGTGGAAGACCCTCGTGGCAGAAAGACCAGCAGGTGTCGGTACAGAACAGTGGCTGCGGAGGCAGGTTCAAACCCCAGACCAACCCTTCCAGCCCTGTGTCTTCATGCCAATCACCTTAATCTCTTTGCTCCTCTGTACCCACCCTCCTGGGATAACAGCACCTGGGGTGTGGTGACTGGTGAACAGACGTCAGCCGTAACTTAGGATGGTGTCTGGTGCACAATAGTCACTAGGCAAATATTAGCTCTTTTGGAGACATACGTATCTCAAACCTTAGAAACTGTGATTGCCTCTGAGGATGGAAGATGAGAAATGGGATTGGGCTCAGGATTCCATTGTATCTGAAACATTATATTTCTTGAAAAAAAGAATAAACAGGTAGCACGAGAGAGTGCCTTTACAGTGATGTAAGAGTTTTATATCTTAATTGTGGTAGTAATTATATGAATCTACACGTGTGATAAAACTGCACAGAACTGCATACAGCACGCGCACACACACACACGTGAGTGCAGGTAACACTGGTGAAGTCTGAATAAAGCCGGGTCAGCAGCCACGTGCCGTGGTGGCTGGACTCCCGGCCCCAGTGCTACATTGTAGTCGGTAGAGGGGACACCAGACATCTCTGCAGCGTCCTGTGAGTCTACAGCGATTCCAAGTTCAAAGTCATTTCAGAATGAGAGGAAAGGAGAAAGAAATCTGAAGTAAACAAGCAAACTTTAAAACCTCTTTGGTGGATATTTGAGTACTCACTGTCATAGTAATAATAATAGAAGCAATCACTCCTCTGTTGCCACACAGCGGGAGGGGGATTCGTATATATGTTAACAGCACAGTGAGCAGGTCGGCTGAGGCCTCGGTCTGGACAGCATCGCCCTCAACTTCTCCCTCCACCCAGACCTGCCTCCTCCCCTCCCTCCCTCGGGGGTGGATCCCGGGGTCATGTCCTGATACAGGCCTCTCACCTGGAACTGCCTCTGAGAGTCTGGTCCCCAGGGCACCTGCCAGAAGTGGGGTCCCAGAAGACCTTGGTGGAGGCCAAAGGGCTTCCTGGAGAGACATGAGCAGGTCAGGTGGAGCATGAGTGTCCCCACGGTGTCCTCCCAGCCAGGAGTTCCGGGACTGAGAGCCGTGGGGGAGAACTGGGAAGCTGCCCCAGGGAGGGCTGAGCAGCCCAGAGTGAGAGCCGCCCTGGTGGGCCAACCAAGGCCACGGCCAGGCCTCTTCCCGGTTTGTCTCTTATTTTTTAGCCCCAGTGCCTCTGCGACAAAGTGACTTGTCAGAAGCATTTTTCACTGCCTTGCCGCTCTGGTTCTGCACTGCAGAGTTTTGTGAATGGGCTGATTCTGGTCCCTCTCTTTCCACATGTGTAGCTCCCTTCTCCAGCAGTGAGAGCCCTGGCCCCCGTTAGCCCTGGCTGCAAATCAATCTTCTCTCACAGCCCTTGAGGACTCCCTCTATGCCGCCCTGCCCCCGGGCATGGGATGGGCTCCACCCCACCCCTCCTAATCCCCCCAAGTGGACGCCTCCTGCCCCCCCTAGGTAATTTGCTTCCTGCTTGGGGTAGGCACTTAGGTACTGTTTGCTGGATAAATGAAAAATGAAAAAATGAACATTGGTTACTCCCAATCTCTGTCATAGTGCCCATGGTGGTTTATAATAATTATTATTAAATGAACAAATAGTAAGGGAAGAACAGTAGAACCCAATAACTCATTTTTTATCATAAATCAGGCATGAAGTGTATTTTTCATGCATCTTTGAACAATATTTTGCTGAACCATTTGAAAGTGTCAGGAAGATTATGAATGGTGTGTCTATCCTGTTTATAGTCAATAAATTCCTAGTTTCAGAGTTGACTTCAGTGATGACATAACACTAGGAGGAAAAGACTTTCATGGGGTCTTATGGGGTACGAGGAGGTCAAGGTCAGAAGTGGGCCTCTTGGCTCTGCCACTCAGATGTCCTCTCACACTGCAGCTGGCCATGAAAATTACTTGCCCAGCTTTTGTGGAGGACCATCCCAAAACAATAATAATCATACAATGATAATAGCAAGTGATTCTGTTATTTTCCTTTGTGTGGGCATAACAACCCGAAGAGATGAGTACTATTGTCACCCCCATTTTTCAGAGGAGGAAAGTGAGTTTTGTAAATGGGGCTGATTCTAGTTCCCCTCTTCCTCAGCCTATTTGCTGGTGTGGTCAGAGAGATGGCATCTTTTGCCCACGGGCACTCAGATTCACGGTGGAGCAGTCGGGCATATGCATCTAGAGTGTTTCGGTGGATGAGTTCACTTCCGGACAGGAGATGCTCCTACAGGGACAATCGTGGTCCATGGGATGCCACGTTTTGAACTGAATGGCATGTGTCCCGTGGACTACCTCACGTGATGTCATGGGCACATCTTCCTCCCCCAACCCCCCAGGCACGCTCTCTCTCTGTCTCTCTCTCTCTGTTGGGTTGAAGACGCTCCTCTAGGACTCCAGTTGGAGGATCCACAGTCCTTGCTTCAGGATGGTGGGGGCACCTGTCACACAGGAAGCTGGGCAGGCCAGCCCACGCCCTGTCCTGGCTGAGCAGCTCAGGGCTGGCACACAGCACGCTGCTCCACTCCAGCGGCCGTGGCTCCTGGTTGCCGCTCATAACTGCCCCCTCCACTTGTTGAAGACTGAGACCCCTTCGGGAATAAAGAGAAGGAAAGGGGTCTGTTATTCAAACTGATGGGACCTATTCTGCAGGCAGGCCAAGGATGACAAGAGGATGGATGGGACAGCAGCAGGGACAGAAAAGGCAAAGAAGGAAGGCTGGCTGCTGAGGAGAGGGAGGGAGGTGCAAACCTCGCTGCTTGTCAGGGAGACAGGTGTGAGGAGTATGTGAGGGCCCAGCCCCACATCTCTACCCAACCCAGACTGGGGACAGGTGCTGGGGGGGCGGGGGTCCTGGCACAGTTCCCCACTGGGGAACAGGGAGTTGGTCCCTCCTTCTCACCTCTTCTGGATTCATTTTTCAGATACGGAGGCGGCACATACTGCAAGTACCCTGAGATTTCTCCACCCTACCGCTTCTGCCAGATATGTACCTTTCATTTCACATGCTTTTTCTCCTAAAATGTCAAGAAGCCTTTTTCTAGAAGCACTGAACAGAGATAAGGGGGATTAGAGGAAAATTTTATATGATTTAAAGGTAACCTTGAGCAAATAGGAGTAAACAGGCCTCCTTGGAGGTTCCACCTCACCCCCTCTCCCTGCTTCCTCCTGGCTCCCACCCCCGGCTCCCCTCTGGACTCCTCAAAGGCACCTGGAAGCCCCTAGCACTGGGAGGATGAACCTGTCCACTAGGGGCCTTTCCAAGGCCTGCCTTCCAGAAACCTGATTCCCACATTCACCTTGCCTGCGGAAAGTTGTCAGTTAAAAGTCTGATTATCTGGAAAAGCAAAGAAAGCACAACCCCTCAAGACTTGCTCTCGATGCAACACCAGCCACAACTGCCTTGTAGCAACGTCTTAGAAGTCCTCTGTACTTCCCAAGCCACAGGCTTTGTTACCACTTGAAAGGACACCAGGCTCTGGACAGGTCAGCAGCGGGCTGGTTAAAATCAGAAACAATGGCTGTGTTAGCCTCTGGTGCAGAGCAGCCGTGACCTTTTTAACTCAGAAGTGCACCTCATCCCTGGAAGGGCTGGTTGGGGCTGGGGCGGGGTGCTGATATCCTCAGATCTTTGTTACCTGGGCTTTAGGCTTCTATAGCATTTATAGGTTAAAAACATTCAAATGCCAATAATTTTATATATTTCTTTACCCAATGCATACTTTGTTTCAACTCTACAGGATCCTTATTTCATGAAAAACAGAGGCCCACAGGGGCCAAGAAACGTGCCCAAAAATCACACAGGAAGTAAACAGAGGTGCAGAAAGGTGGGGAGTCATTTTTTTGCACCTCCCCCCGTCAGTAGCAAGCCCTTCCCCTTCTCACTGATGCGACTGCCGGAGCATTTAAAGCACTGGTGCTCTTTTTAACCTTCTCTTTCATTGTTCTTATGTTCTCCTTTGGGGGAGCAGACATTAAAGGTTAGGACATTCAAAACAATTACACATAAGGGGAAAATAGAAAGTGACCAGGCATGGCCCACTTTTCCAGGCATGGTCCAGGAAAAGGCTCAGAAAAGATCCGAGAAGATGTCAAGTTTATACTTATAACTCAGGCTGAATCTTGGCACAGAGATGGCCTATAATAATAAAAATAAATGAATGAATGAATAAAACAATAACAAAACAACAAATCCTGGGGAAAGGGAAGAACCTGATTTCCAGAGTTATCACATTATTAGATTCAAATGTCCAATTTTCAACAACAACAAAAAATACAAATCTTACCAAGAAATAGAAAAATATGGCCCATTCAAAGGAAAAAAAGTAAACAGAAACTGTCCTGGAAAAGAATTGATGGCAGATCTACTGAACAAAAGCTTTAAAACAACTATCTTAAAGATGACCAACGAACCACAGGAAGATGTGGAGAAAGGCAAGAAAATTATGTATGAACAAAATGGAAATGTCAATAAGAGGTAGAAAACCTAAAAAGAAATTCTTTTAAAATTTTGGAGCTGACAAGTACAATAAATGAAATAAAAAATGTACTAGAAAATTCAAAGGCAGATTTGACAAGCAGAAAAAAAGTCAGTGAACTTGAAGGTAAGGTAATAAAAATGATTAAGTCTGAGGAGGAGAAAGAAAAAGAGCCCAGGAAAGTGCACAGAGCCTACGGAAACTGGGGGACACCATCCAGCAAACTGGTAGGTCTGATGGACATGAGGACCACCAGCTGACAGATGGCCAGCAAAAATAGCTACAGGGGTAAACGGCCTCCAGGAACTGAAAC
>PVIA01010270.1:0-53069 GCA_004024845.1 Tonatia bakeri | reverse complement strand
TGACAATACACAGAAAAAGGAATCTTCATGCACTGTTGGCGGGAATGCAGACTGATGCAACCACGGTGGAAAACAGTATGGAGTTACCTCAAAATATTAAAAATGAAACTGCCTTATGACCCAACAATATCATTTCTGCAAATATATTCAAATAATCCCAAGACACTAACATGAAAGAATATATGCACCCTTATGTTCATTGCAGCACTCTTTAAAATAGCCAAGATTTGGAAGCAGCCCAAGTGCCATCAGTAGATTAGTGGATAAAAGAGTTGTGATACATTTATACAATGGGATACTATTTGGCTGTAAAAAAGAAAGAAATGGGAGTAAAGGGGAGAAAAATGTACTTAAACAATCAATAAAATAAAAAAATTAAAAAAAAAAAAAAAGGAAGGAAATCTTACCTTTGCAACAGCATGGATAGATGTGGAGAGTAATAAACCAGTCAGAAGAAGACAAGTACCACATGATTTTACTTATATGAGGAATCTAATAAACAAAATAAGCTAACAATTAAAGTAGAGACAGACAAATGGATAGAGAGAACAGACGGACAACTGTTAGAGGAGAGGCAGTTTGGGGTGGATATGGGGGGTGACAAAATTAAGCAAAGAGAAAAAAGAAAGACTCATGGACACAAACAACAGTATGGTGACTGCCACTGGGAAAGGAGGTGAGGGGAGGTAGAAAAGGGTACAGGGGGATAAATAGAGATGGAAGGAGCCTTGACTTGGGGTTGTAAACACACAATAAAATATAGAGATGTGGTATGGTAGAATTGTATACCTGAAACCTATATAATTTTATTAACCAACATCAACCCAATAAATTCAATTTTAAAAAAAGAAATACAAAGTATCCTTGAGAGAGGATAATTTGTCTTCAGATTAAAGAGAAAACATTTGACTAACACTAAACAAGGCAAGGAAATTTCCTACGTGAAGGTTTTTGTGAAAGAAAACATTCTTCAAAAATCAAGTGAGTAGCTTTAGAACTGGAGACTTCTGGTCAAGATGGAGGTGCAGGTAAACACAGCTCACCTCCTTGCACAACCACAGCAAAAGTTACAACTATATTACAAAACACCTATCACCCAGAATCATCAGAAAATCAAGCTGTATGGAAGTCCAACAATCAAGGAATTAAAGGAGTCACATTCATACAGAAGAGTAAGAGGGACAGAGATGCAGAGACATGGAATGGGTGGTACCACACCCACATGTGGTGGATAAAAATTGGGAGGAATACCTCAGCAGCAAGGGATCCCAACCCCATACCAGACCACACAGCCCAGGGTTTCATGCCAGGAAGATAAGTACCCATAAGATTTGGCTATAAAACCCAGTAGGGGCTGGGGTGGTAGAAGAAATTGTGGGATTCTCAGGCATCTCCTCTTAAAGGGCCCACAGTGGCCTTAAGACTCACACAGACTCACTCCCTCTGAGCTCCAGCACTGGAAAACCAGTGGCAAAACCAGTGGCAAAACCAGTGGTTTTCTCCCTGGAAAACCAGGGAGAAACTGAAGTGTCTGGCATCAGGGTGACTGCCAGGGGAAAGCTTCCTCATAGACAAAACTCCAGAGTCCAGGCAGTGGCCATTATCCCTTGTCTGAGCCCTCTTCTACACAGAACCACAGAATAGTGACACCATATGTGAGACCCCATCAACCCGGTTCACAAGAGTTGTTCTTCCCTGGCAATTACCTAAGGCTCCACCCCATCCAACCTAGGTTGCACTTCAGTGAGTGCACTGACCCATTAAAGTGGATACTCAACCAAGTGTAATGATAACCAGCTATAAACAGCAGTGTGCCACACTGATGTGTGCCAGTCTAATGTCACCTATGGTTCTCAGTGCCTTCTAAGTCTGGAAGTGATTTGCCTAGAAAGGCGCAAAGGGGCTGTGTGAGCTCAAATGTCCTTCACTGTAAATTTAACCTGAGCCTCATGAGAAACTTGGGGGCAGAGGCTAATGAATAATTTCTGGTAGCCTGACCCCTGCTTGTGCATTACTAGACAATGCTACTATCTGACATATATTTACTAACTTTTTTCAAATATAATAACAAGAGAAAGGGGAATCTTGTTCCTCTTTTGATCAGATATTGGAATGACAGAGTACAGAGTGACAGAGGTAGTGCTCACCAAATGTCTATTCTCTCTGCTGTTTCCTAGCATCATTGTATTTAGGTCAGGGCCGTGAATAATTCTGGCCATTGGACTGCGAGCAGAAGTAACATGGGTCACTTTCAGACCAAAATGATTAAAAGTCAATGTGCTTCTTTCATCCTCTTGACATACAAATTTTGAGGCCATGTGTCCTGAAGGGTGTGGCTACCAGACAGAGAAGAGATACCCAATCTGCATCAAAGTTTATGTGAGACACAAACCTCAGTGTTAAAACAATTGCTCAGCATAACATAATTTTTCTTAACCAGAAATCAGTCCCTTGTGGATACTGCATAACAGAAACATAAGGCATTTTCTCAGAATGTTTATTAATGGGAAGCAGTGAAGACACAGATGTTGGGGATTAAAAAGCTCTTGATCCATGTTATGTCATGGCAAAACATTTTATAAAGTTTCCATCTGCAATAACTTGGGAAGGTAGAGCATAATTCCTGGAGGAAGATGTTAGAAAAAAGAATGCAAATAGTGTATACTAGCTACCTTTGGCTAGGTATTACAAGAAAGAGACAAACACAAGAAGGAAACAGCAAGCAAAAGTGAAACTGAATTGAGAGGGTTTGGAATCTGGAGTCTGGTGGAATTGAAAAAGCCATTTTTTTTCTAGATCCCAAATGTAAGACAGAACGGAAAAGATTTTGGTTCTGCTTCCACTTAGGATTTAGAGAGTAGAAAGCTTTAAGAGAACTTTCCTCTCACACTAATGAAAAAAAAACCTGGATGATTTAAAAATCATAGATTTTCTTGAATCCATCAACACTGAGATCACATTGTAACAGAGTGAAATGCTCAGTCTCCCTGACGCCATCTTTAAGCCAGCTGTTCCCATGACCTTCAAGCTAGTAACTTCTGCTTAGTCTTGCATACAGACATGGTAATCATTAGATGAATTTTGCTATCAGCTTGATTTTTAGAAAAAAATCCTCTTGCTGGAAGGTGCCTCTCCTGAGGAGATGGGGGAAATATGAACAAAAATGATGATCATTTATCATTGTTTATTACTGATTATTAATTTGCAGGAGCCTTGTGAGTGTACTCAAACCAGCTGGGGTCAACGGACTGGGGACAAAGAGGTTTCCCGATCTTTCTCAGACCCCTGCTGCTGCTCAGATGTCTGGGGTTGTCCAGCACCTCTTGCCCCTCCCATTTCCCAGATCCCTTGACATAAAAGAAGCCTGAACTCTGTGCTTTTGGAAGATGGATTTAAGATACCATCAGGGCTCCCATCTTCTCTGTCAGCGCCTCCTCCACCAATAAACCTTCCCTTACTCCAAACTCTGACATTTTGAGTTTTGACCTTTTGAAACATCCGGCACATGGACTTTAGACCGGTAGTCACAGGACAACCAAGTAAACTGAATTCTACAGCCTGACACTCTCTTAGGAGAGATAGGACAGATAAACTGTTTCAGCTTTGGCAGAGCAGGACCAGCATAAAAATAGTAAGAAGAAATCAGTTGAAAAGTTACTAAATTCTTAAAGGCCTAGTGTGGGCTAGCACAGCTGTTTAAAATACTCCTGGTAGTCCCTGAACCAAGGGGAGTTGTCAGTCACTGGCAAAGGCAAATTTGCTTTACAGAAAATCAAACGGAAAAAGCTGAGATTAGAAACGGATTTGCCTGCATTCACAGAGAGTAAAAAAAATGTGAAGAACAGCTATTCATATGCTATCACTCCTCAGGCAAGTGCTATAAAAAAATCCTGTCTTAGGTAACAGCTGTTTTCTCCCAAGTAATTAATCAGTTAATCTAATCATTGGTCTTTTAAGATAGGATCTTTGACTTCAGTGTGTACTTTATGTTTTATTATTAGGTATAAAGAAAGCATTAAAGCTTCACAGATGAAATGCAAAGTGGGATTATTACACTGTTGATGAAAACATGCAATGTTTGAAATACTTTGTTCCTTAAACCTCTACTAGGCCAATTTCAATTCTTCAACTACCGGGAACCAGAAGAATTGCAAGGCCTTAACAGTACTACCTACCTATTCCAAAATTTTTCCTTTCCATGTTTAAAAAGCATTGTTTGAGTTACTTTAAAAATATATTTTTATTACAGAATTTTTGGGAAAGACAGAAAAAAATAAAACCTATAATCCCATCAACCAGCGTAACCACTGTTAGTAATTCAGTATATCTTTCCAGACTTTCCTTGCCTGTATATTTATATATTTTCAAAATCGGTTTCAGATATTATAGAGTCAGTTGCACTTTCTCAAATTTCTGACAAAAATCAAGTATCTGAAAGTTAGATAGTATGTATGTAGAGAGTCCTGCTTCCAGAGACCTCAGAGCACTATGAAAACCCATACTTGTGATTAAAGGCATCCATTTTTGCTTGAACACGTAATGTGTATATATTATTAAAAACATTAATCTCCATCCATCATCTTCGATAATGTTTCAATTGCTTTGTCTATTACAGGAATACCTTCAGCTTACACTGGGAATCTGGTTCAAAAGGCACCAAATACTTTCAAACCCAACCTAACCCGGAAAATCAAGTGGATGAAATTATTAAATATTTAGATTTAAAAATTTGTTTTTTCTTCAAAATGCAAGTAAGATATAGCTTTAAATGAAGAGTTTTATTTTGATATCTATAAACATTTAGTGACAGACTAGGGATTATAACTTCAAAATATAAACTAAGAAAATATATATTTAAAAATCTATATTTTTGGAATTGTTCAAAAATAGGTCATCACAAACTTCAAGCTATTCTGAGCATGATGCTGTGAGCAACTCTGCTGTGAAATATTTGTAAAAAGTAAAAACAGATCTACTGGCAAAGGAATATATACTTGACTCACTTAGAAGTTCAAGCAAGCATTTTTTTTTTAAGGTTTTGATTTTTTTTTAACCTGAGACTCCAAGAAAAGGCAAGCCATGGGGATGGGAGTAGGGTCTACATCCAACTTTTTCCTGTGGAAACTAAACAGAGGTCTCTTGATTCTTGTTTTCTTCACCATAAAACGATCAGCTCTACTTGAATCATGGTGACAATATTTCTAGCACATGGTCAGGTCCATAACTGTCGGTGGTTTCGGAGTGTTATTAGCTTGTTGCCTTTTAAATGTCTCCAGGCAGCAGTCTAAAAGCCAGCGAGCAAGCAACCTTGATACTGAAGGCCATTTCTCCATTTATTTAGGGAAACATACAGAAAATAGACTCAAAACATTTACATTATAAGAGAGAATATTCTTTTTCAAAAGAACAACACAGTGTTCTTAACTAGAGAGTCCCCCAATAAATCATATACACATACAAAGTCCCTTACATTCGTATATAATGACTTCCTGAAAATGTATTTGGAAGTCTGATAGTCAAACACAGAGAGTTCTGCTTTTAGACAGCTCAGAACTTTATAAAATCCACAATTGTCATTTAAAATATTTTGCCTGAATATGCAATGTATACACATTATTTAATACATTAAAAATAATACACTTAAAGTACAGATAAAAATACATATTTTGAAATAATTTCTTCCCTACCTCAACTACCAGTTTCTCAGCCTAGAGAAGAAACTTATTTAAGGACTAGCTAATTCTATGTAATGGTGTCAGTCAAGTGTTTTAAAATGGTCTTCAAGAGCAAGTGGAATGCCAGCCATCTTCTTTAAGAAGAGGTAGGCAAGAAGATGTGTCCTTATAGCCTGGTGTACTTCTCCCTACATTTGGATCACTGCTCATTCTCAATCAGCACTTGTGTGGGCACCCCAGTTTCTCCCTCAGCACACCTTGCCTTGATGATGTTTGTCATCTGTGCCCTCTAGCTGGCTCTTTTCTTCCACAACTAAACTTGAAGTAAAACATTTCATGTCCCTGGGGCATGTGACTAAAGGTCACAATGACCTGCCCTCAGCATACCTAACTGCATCATTTCCGGTACTGGCCCTTTCATCTTATCACCTTTCAGGCATTTTTACAAGAAAATAAAAGCAAAATGCTATTCATATTTAAATAATTGCATGAATATTTACAAACAATGACTGGCAAAAATAGAATGTTGACAGGCAGACAGAACCACCATAACATGGCTTAACATTTGTTTGCAGGCTGGAGCATAAATGCCCTGAGCAGCAGAGCTCTGGATGTCCAACACATGAGAGTGGGGAGACCATGGAAAGGCTGTGTGAAGGTCAAGGACTACCTAAACCTCTTTGAGGAATAGTCAATGTTGATATAAAGTTTAACTAAAAGATAAAACATTACAGGTATTGTAGCATTAGTTTATGGGAATATTCTTAAATTTAGAAATTTATTTTCCACAAAACTTTGTGAGTATGATTTCTTTCCCTAAAAGTATATAGCCCAGGTACCAAGAATAATTGAAGGGAATAAACGTAGGAGAGGAACAAAATATAAAAATGTACAAAGGCCAAAAATTTGAAAACTCAGCAAGGCTCCCAGCCAAGCTGCTCACCAATGGACAGAGGGGATGGCCAGGGAGAGCCCGCTGGTGTTTCGGCGTGGGGTGTGGCAAGGTGAAGTGAGACTTGAGCTCAGTCCTTCCTTGTTGCCTGTGGCTTCCAGTATTTACCAGTGTACACAGATGTGGTTTGTGTGTCCTAGGTCACCTTGGCCTTAGGACCAGGAGATCTGCACTCTAGTCTGTGGAAAAGAATAGTGTAATAAGCCAACAGAAAAGGAAAATATGATATCAGAAATACAAGTTTCCCTTTAAGAAATTGACTTTAATTAAAAGAAAACTGAGGAGTCACCTGGGTTTAAAAATCTCTTTGTTTAGTCAGCCACTTTTCTGTATATACCTTCTTTGTGCTGATGAGAGTGTGGAAAGATATAGAATGTTTATAACCCAGGGACTAAGCACAGGTTTGATTTGCTGACTAATAAATTTGAAGCAAAAGCCTAAATAAAATTAAATTTGATTTTGCTAGGTTGTGAGCTATGGGGTCAGACAGTACTACCCTTAGACCTGGGCAAGCACAGAAGAAGGAAGGATCAGGGAGGGGAAGGAAGGGCACACTTTGGAATATGAGTCTCTCCCCATCCCATAGTTACCAACCAGGTGGGGTCCCGGAGCCCTTGTCCAGGTGGTATAGGCCCAGTTTTTGTTTCTCCCCTTCAGCAGCTCTCCAAACTTTTAAAACCCCGCCTATTCAGGGTCAATCAGATGTCTGAAGTAACTCTAGGACTTTCACCTGTAAGGTGATCTGGGGTCCTATTATCTGAATTTGTCCTAGTAGGTAGCCAGGTGAGCTGATCACTCCTGTTGACTAGAAACTATTTCTTTCGAGATTGGGCCAGCAGAGTGGTACTGACATGCTGATTTTTGGTGGTTTTAATTCGTGTTGGATAGAGGACAAGTTCAGGACTCTGGGCTACTGACTATTCACTGCTGCCCCATGCGTTTGAGCCATCAGTGTGAGCCCCTCAATTAGATCGTGCCTATTTATGCTCTGACCACCATGCTGCTTCAGTCTACAGTACCTGAAGACAGCAGAAGTGGCAGCAGGCATCCTTTACCCTTTGCTCCCTCTGTTGTTAGCACCCAGGAGTACCCTCCACAGCCTCATAGACTCTACCCCGCCATGTCTGATTGCACAGTTTTGTGAGTGGCCTCACCAATTTCCCTGAAGGCTTTTGAAACCAGGGTTCATCAATGCCAATAAGCCCTTTTACTTGAAGTCGTCTTTTGCCAATGATTGATATCATGACCTTGCCATCTCTCAGGTCTGTCCCAACCCCTGTGGGAAAAGGATTGAAGATTCATGCATTAGCTAACAAAACTCTAGTTGCTCTGTGCTTAGGCTGCTGGTCTATGTTCTTCCCTGATTATCACGTGGAAGGCAAAGCGCAACCAACACTAAAAGAGACCATATTCTAGGAATGCAGTGATTGTGGGCTAAAGAGTTTAAGAGAATTTGTGTAAGGTGTGTTTTTCTATGTTTGTATTAAGAAATCATGAAAAAAAGGTTCAACATGACCAAAATTCACTTCTCTGCACACTCTGGCTAAAGCTAACATCTGTGGGCATCATCCATGAAGCACAGTGAGAATCGATCGAAACCAGTATCACAGATGGCATCATAGATGATGCCACACCATGAGTTATGATATAAACATTATTAAATAATTGGTACTAGGAAACTGCACCATCAAGAAGTTCATGTCATTTCAATACAAGTTTCAAAGAGCCATGATGATATGAGTAATAATGGTTACTACCTTTTCCTCACAGTGAAAGATATGAAATTAACCAGGAAGAGCACATTTGAGTTTAAGTACATTCTCATCTCCCTGAAAGAAGATGAAGAACATGGTTTTTGGACCTGAATGGGAACAAATGTTTTTTGGGCACTATGAAGACTCATTACATCCTCGTATTGAAAAATTTAAAAATACTTAAGTACCACTTCCCTGTCCATTATTTTAAATCTTTATGAATGAATCACCTCCCATGGACCTATCAGTTCTGTGAAACATTTTTTAATCACATTGTTTATACAGATAGGGGCCCAACAAAATATATTTGCCTCGATCCTGCATCTCCTAGGTGCCAGAAAGCACACATAGAATTTAGCTTGCCCCAGTGCATCCACTCTTCCACCACAATTTACCCCATCTCACTGTAATTGAGGTGAAGTCCCACAAAGCCCTGTGTGCTCCTGGGAATTTTGCCTTCCTCTTCTGACATCGCAACCTGCCCTGGGGACCACCAGGAACAATCCTGTCATGTCCACCATCCCTGACTACCTCAGTCACCCCAAGCACCTAGGGATCCTAAGTCATTGCCATCTTCCTGATTGTCATCATCATATGGCTCCATAAATTACCTAATCTGACCCAATGTCACATACAACCCCAAACCCCAGACTTTTGTCTTCTAGTTCGGGTCTGTCATTAACAAAATTCTCTATATTCTCATCTTCTTGCCCCAATGTATGTGTCTACTTCAACCTTCTTTCAATCCTCCACAAATCTGTAGACTTTGCATTCTAAATATATCAAGAATCTCCCCACTTCTCCCCATGTTCACCATTACCACTCTAATCTGACCCCCATTTTCAGAGAGGCTTCTCTGATCTCCTTACAAATAGCACCCTTCTTTTGCCCTACTCCCCCTGCCCCCAGACCTTGCTTTATTTTTCTTTATAACACCAATTCCCCTGAAATACTTTTATTTGTTGGCTGGTTGGTTTACATATAATCTTCCCCTCACTACAATATAAATTCCTGGAGAGCCGGTACTGCATATGTTTTGGTCACTGCTGTATCCCCTGTGCCTAGATCACTGCCTGGCACACACCAGCTGCTCAGGAAATATTTGCTGAATACCTGACATTCAGTAGAAACAGGAAGAAAATTCTGCCAAGTTTTATTACAGAGCCTACTTTTATCTAAAATATAAACATATCAGGACAGAAAGACTTGGAAAAATATATTTTAGATAATTGTGAAAAGTTAAAAAAACATTTTAATGAAGGAGATAGTAAAGCTGCATAAATTGTTTATAAATTGTTCCAAAAATAAACTTTCAATGAAATCATGAAAGATTATTGTTATTTATCTTATTATAGTGTTTATTATATAAACTGTTATAGTAAAGAATTAGGGAACTCTTTATTTCCCAGAGCTCATTCCTTCATTTTTATTATATAAAAACCTACTGCAACTTCAGGTATTTGATACAGCTCTTCCTAATTGCTTTTTCCCTGCCATAGTTGTTTATAGTAAGCTCAAGTTTAATAAAATGGCTTTTTATAAATTTTAAGTCTAAATACAATCAAAGCCTCATTCCTTGACAAGTCATAGTTCTGTAGTTATCCACCAATTTTGTGACACTCAGCTAATCACTTGTCTCTCCCAAAGGGTCACCCTCTCTCATTTCCAGCCCTGTCTGGAGTTCTTTTCCCACTCCCCTCACTGGTTGCCCTCCTTCCTCCTTCTCACCCTTCACCTTCTATTCAAGGCCCATCCTGATGCTCCACACCTGTTGTATTTCCCTTCATGTGTCTCAAAGATCTTGGGCTTCTCTCATCACAGAACTCAATACAGTGTATGTATGTGCTGCTTCCCTTCTTTTGCCATGAGACTTTACCGTGGAGCAGAGATCATGTGGGACTTATTCACAGTAGTGTGTACCAGCCTTACCCCGTGCCAACAGGTAATAGATGAATAAGGAAAGCTTGTTAAGTGAAACGAACAGTGATTTTTTTTCCTCATCAGTGAAACCAGAGGGTAGGACTAAAGCAAGCTATAGGGTAAACAGAGGCAATCTGGCTTCCTCACCTGTGTGTCTAGGGAACTAAGATCAATAGTGTTCTCATAGCCTTGAGACTGGGCCCTGTTAAGTACTCCCACAGCCTTGAGGGGGCTCACATGTGTAGAATCTCAACCTCTTTTGGCTCCCTTCCAGCTTTGTCTGTCTTCAGTATTTAAGGGAGTAGAGGCTCCCTGCTAGGACACAGGTGAGAGAGGGAACAGGTGACATGCAGTGTAGCATTCAGGGACACACAGCTTGCAGTATGTGTGGTTCACCCACGTGAGTAAGGCATGTCAAGTATCTACATGACTCTGCACATTTTCTTCCATCTCCCAGAATCTAGAGTGGACCTGCCAGGCCTTAACCAGCTGCAACACAATTGGCATAGTCAGGATTCACACAGTACGGAAATGGAGGAGCCCCTGGGGTTCCCTAAGGGGAGCCTCGATGGGTAGTCTGTACCAGGATGTGGCACCTGGTGGCAAGCGTCCTGGCATCACAGGCCCCACCAAGGGAGTGGCCAGATATCAGTGGTGCACATGACACCATGGAGAAAGCACTGCTGAAGGTTGGGGAGACCCTGGAGTGGCCAGCACCCATGCAGCTGATAAGGCTATGGGATGGGTGTTTCTTACAGCTTTGCAAGCTGAGATGGAGACCAGGCTTCCCAATGCAGCAAAACTACATGAGCTCCAAGGTCAAGAAGAAGCCCTGGAAGCCAGATTTAGTGTCTGGAAGAAGATCTGCCTGCAACAGAACAGCAATGCCAATCCTTGTCTCCTGCTGCAACAGGCCAGTCTAAGCAGAGGGAGATGACATAGATGCGGAACCACATTCCTGGAAGGGCCACACCATAGTGTTACAGAAAATGAAATCCCAGCAACCTATGGCACCTAGGGGGAACCCTGCAGGTCTCATTCAAGTGGTAGAACATATCACTTACAGACCTTACACACAGGACGAACTGGTGGATCTTATGAATCAGTTTCACCAGCAACCTGGGGAGCTCTTAGCTGTGTGGCTCTTGGCCTATGGAATTAAGGAGTGAGTAGTACCATGTGCAATGCCACTCAGATGGAAAAGTTAGCGTCCATCACAACACACCCATCCTTGTGTATGCCAGCAGCTGCAGAATAGCTGGAGGCAAGGTGGGGGGCAGGGCTCACATTCTTTGATGGAGTGGGTAATGATGGCTATCCTTACTGTCTGGGCGAATGTGAGTGACATGCCAGATACGATGAGCAAGTGGCAGTGCTTTACAGACTTAGTGCAAATCTTGCAGGAGTTAGGCATGTACCAGGTCATGTCTGATCCCAATACACAGGGCCCTGTTGAATCTTTTACAGCTGGAATGAGGGGTCTTGTGCTCCAGCACGCTCCCTGCACCTCCTTCGGCTCACTAATGATGATTCTGGTGCGGTATGTGGGTTGTCACATAAACGTCAGGACTGTGGTGGCCAGTCTGGGAGAAGCAGAGTCTCACCACCAACAAAAAGCTGTTCATACAGTCTGAGTCCTTCTGTTCTCTGGTTGAACCACACTCCCGTGAGGGTTGCTAGAACATAGGTGTGGTCAGATCTTTTAAGGGCTGGAGTGATCACACTAAGATTGAAAGGAAATCAAATGTGAACCTGTTAGAGCTCTAGAAGCAGCTGCGAGCTGACCAGCACTTCCTGCAGTACCAGAAGAAGAAATGGATGAGGAAATCTGGGGGTGCGCCCTGAGAGCCCCGAGAAGCCTGTCCAATCTAGCGGGAAGATCATTCGGCTGCATCAACCTCCCGAGATGAAGGAGGAGATATCCTTTGGACTTCTGGCTAGGGGAGAGGCCAAGGACCCATCTTCAGTAGACAGGCATGGACCAGAGGCCGCATGTCGAATTGCCTATTCATTGGTCCCCTGCAAACGTCCAGCAAGTATTAGCGCTTGTGTATGCAGGAGCTGAATGTGCCCTCTTACAGGGAAACCCTGAGAAGTGTCTGGGGCCTGAGGTCTCCACTGATGGTTATGGGGGACAAATTATGAGGGTAAGGGCTGTACAACGCTCTCTGGGTATTGGGCGTTTGCCCCTCCCCCATGAGTACACCATTTGTGTATCCCCCACTCTCCAGTATATCCTGGGTACTGACATACTCCAGAGTCTGTGGCTCCACCAACCTCAGGAGAGTTTCACCTGCAGGTGTGAGTGGTAAAAGCCATTTTGAGGGGACATGCTTACCACCTCCCTGTGTAATTGCCACCTCCACCACGGGTAACGGCAGTGAAACAATACTGGTTGCCCAGAGGATATGAGGAAATTACAGCCACTATAGGGGAGATGGAGAAGGTGGGTGTAATTAGGGCTCCCCACAGTCCTTTTAACTCCCCTGTGTGGCAAGTAAAAAAGCCAGATGGTACATGGAGAACGACAGTTAATTACTGGGAGCTCAATAAGGTCATTCCTCCAATACATGCAGCAGTCCCTTCTGTGGTAGATTTAATGAACCCGTTAACTAATGAGCTGGGAACTTAACACTTTGTAGCTGATCTAGCAAATGCCTTTTTCTCCATTGACCTTGCTACGGAGAGTCAAGATCAGTTTGCCTTCACATGAGAAGGCCAACAGTGGACTTTTACTGTACTCCCTCGAGGGTACTTACACAGGCCATCTACCTGTCACAGGCTTGTGGCAGAGGACCTGGCTAAGTGCTCAAGGCCTCCAGAGGTATGCCAGTTCCATTACATTGATGACATTTTGCTAACCAGTGATGCTTTTACAGAGTTAGAGAAGGCAGTGCCCAAGTGTTGTCACACCTGAAGTCATGAAGCTGAGCAGTCAATGAAACCAAGCTGCAAGGGCCTAGGTTGTCTGTCAGATTCTTGGGGGTCATCTGGTGGTTTAGACTGAAGTCATCCCTGTTACAGTGATAGGTAATATTCAGCCATATCTGATCCCTACCATGGTGAAACAGCTCCAGACATTTTTGAGCATGTTGGGGTACTAGAAAGCATTTGTGCCCCATCTAGCCCAGGTTGTTTGTCCCTTGTATTCATTGGTGAAAAGAGGAGTGAACTAGGACTAGACACCAACCTTGGAACAACGTTCCAACAAGTAAAGCACATCATTAAGTGCACCCAGGCCTTGCATGCTCTGGACCCTGCTAGACCCTGTGAGCTAAATGTGCATGTGACACAGGAAGGCTTTGGATGGGGTTTGAGGCAGTGATCAGAACAGCCACGTCAACCCTCAGGTTTCTGGCCCTAGCTATGGAAGGGAGCATAGGTATGATACTCCTTGACTGAAAAACAATTGGCTGCAGTATATTCTGCCTCTTGATCAAAGATGCTATAACAGAAACTGCCCCTGTGACAGTTAGGACCACCTATCCCATTGCAGGGTGGGTCCAGGACTGGATGGCCAAGCCTTGTAGAGGGATGGCTCAGATGCCCACATTGGCTAAGTGGGGGGCTTATCTACAACAAAGGAGTACTCTGTCCACTAGGCCCTTGCAGGCTGAGCTACAGTAAGTGCTGGGTCCTGTTACTTATGTAGATGAGAAATCTAGTGGTCCTGTCCCTATAGAAGAAGTAGAAGCTAGCCCATTCCACAAAGAGCAGCCACCTATTCTCTGAGATTCATGGTACACTGATAGGCCCAGGAGGGGTCAGACCACCATGTGGATCACCATAGCAATTCAACTAGAGACAGACATAATCTGGTTTGACACTGGCATGAGTCAGAGTAGCCAGTGGGCAGAACTCCAGACTGTGTGGCTCATGGCTACTAATGAAGCACAGCCCCTGACTATTTGCACAGAGTTGGGCAGTGTACCAGGGGCTAGTATTATGGATCTCTAGATGGCATGCAAATAAATGGATGGTTATGCATAGGCCATTGTGGGAACAGAGATCTCGTGGCAAGATCTCTGGGAGTTAAGCCACCAGAAACAAATCACTGTATATCATGTTACTGGACATGCTCCCCTGGGATGCACGAGGCTGATACTCTAGTCAAGGTGCGGTGGTTAGAAACAGTACCTGCCAGTCCCACAGGAAGGGAAGTGGCTCAGTGGCTATACCATCGCCTCTTACATGCTGGACAAAAGACTATATGATCCACTATCAAAACTTGGGGGTTACCTGTCACCCTAGCAGAGTTACAAAAAACTTGTGAGACCTGTGTTGTCTGCTCACAAGCCCCCCAAAGGCCTGTGGGAACTACTGGACAGGTGGTGAGGGGACAGGTACTGCTGACCCAATGACAAGTGGATATAATTGAGCCTCTATCTAGTTCAGAAGGATATAAGTATGCTATTACAGGTGTGCACACAGCTATAGGACTTTTAGCTGCTTATCTCACATGGCACCCAGATCAGAAAGTCATAATTGCTGTGCTGGAGCGGTTATGTGCTGCTTGGTGACCCTTGATCATTGAAAGTGGTCAGGGGACACATTTTACTGGGGCTTTGGTATAACAATGGGCTCAGGACTTGCAGATTGACCAGAAATTCCATGTGGCCTATCATCCCCAAGCTGCTGTAATGATTGAACGGTACAATGGTCTCTTCAAGCAGGGCCTGCAAGCTGCAGCTGCCACCCCTACACTGAGGGGTTGGATGAAATGTTTATGGACTGTCCTCTTGACTCTAAATGAAGGGAGTTGGGCGTGGGGGCAGCTCTGGTGCAAGCGACTCTCCACTGGACTGCAGCTTCAACTCAGTCACAGGTACAGACTAAGGATGCTTTGCTGAAACCAGGCATGGGAAAACAGGGGAACATTCTCTTGCCTGTACCTGAAGGCCAGGAGCAAGGGCAAACAGCCACTTGGATGTGGCCTTGGGAAATAAAAGTCCCCCACATGTATTGGGTGGCTGTTGTTGCCCCTTGGAGACAGGAGGTAGAAAGAAACTTGCAAATAGTAGTGCCCTGGGTGACTAGAACCTGGCCCCCAATCTTAAAGGTGATGTACCCAGGGCCAGCAGACCATGAAATGCTTCTTCATGGCACATTTATGATATCCTATGGCCCATTATGAGTTAGCTGTTGTTACAAGTAGATGCTGAACCTCCAGTTAAGGCACGAAAGGTGTAGTATTCACACCCAGGGAGGCCCCCTCTGCCAGCCATCTTCTCGATGGATCAGAAATGTGCCTGTATATTGCCTGAGGGTAGTGATTGGCCATTGTTGGTGTCTATAACTGTATGTCTTTTCACCCCTAGGTGTAGTGGATTGGGTACATGCTTATGCCTCAGTGGCTAACCAGTCAGTGTGCTGGGTCTGCACTGAAATCCCCCTGAGCACGTTCGATGGTCTCCCATGGCACATCTTTCCAGCTTCTGTCTACAGATAAAACAGTGTATATTATTGTGGAATTTGACCTGGACTGGCAACTGCGCTGGTCCAAAGCAGCCATATAACCAGCCCCAGATGTTGGTCGGCTGCTCCATGTGGGGTGGCTCGGGGTTGGCTCATGGCTGGAACTGTGGGGTTGGCTGGGCCAGTCCCCCTCTGTGTTAAAAGCCTCAAAGACAAGCCCAGGTGAACTGAACTCCTATGGGTCTGTCAGAGACATGCTCTTGGACATTGCTGGGAGACATGTGGGCTGGGGTCCCCAGTGGAACCCTCTAGGTGTGTCACTCACATTGGTGGCCTCACCTGCCTGGGAATTCAACTGGTCGTTGTACTCGGGGATGACCCTATTTGCCTGCTCAAGTTCAGAAAACTCTTACAGTATGGCCAGTTAATTGGGCAGCATTTAAGGCACGACACCAAGTAAAACATAGTCCCTGGTGGTTTTACTCATTAGCTGTTTTTTCTCCTCAAGCTCCTTCTATAGTCACTGAGACTAAGATAATTGCTTTAGCTTTGCACACTGCTCATGCATTGAATGCAACACATGATTCTTTAGGCCTATTAAATGAGGAATTGATACATTTCCTCAAATGTATCAATTGAGAAAAGTAGTCTTGCAAAACTGTGTGGCCTTAGATATGCTTACTGCATCCCAAGGTGGGGTATGTGCCCTAGTAGGGGCAGAATGTTATGTATATGTTTCTGATATCCATCATAAAGTTAGTCAAGCTTTATAGGCATTAACTTCTGAGCCCCGTGCCACTGAATGCCTGACAGGTGATCCCTTGCAGGAGTGGTGGGCATCCCTAACCACTGAATGGCTGTGGGTTCTTGCTGTCTTGGGTGGCAGCACTTGTGTTTTGCTTGCTTGTTGCTGTAGCCTGTACTGCTGTTGCAGTTTATGGGTTCAGGGCTCTGCCCTCCTTGCCAAGGGACCTTTGCAGAAGATATCTTCTTACAGATTGTACAGTGAGGAACACAGATGGGTGGATTGTAGGGTAAACGGAGGTGATCTGCCTTCCTCACCCAGGTGTCTGGGGAACTAAGATAAATAGTGTTCTCATAGCTTTGAGACTGGGCCCAATAATTACTCCTACAGCCTTGAGTGGGCTCACGTGTACAGAATCTCAACCTGTTTTGGCTCCTGCCAGCTTTGTCTGTCTTCAGTATTTAAGGGGATAGGAACTCCCTGCTGGGACACAGGCAAGAGAAGAGACAGGTGACGTGCAGTGTGGCATGCAGGGGCATGCAGCTTGCAGTGTGCATAGCGCACCCACCCGTGAATGAAGGTATGTCAAGCACCCCTACAGCTCCGCACATTTTCTTCTGTTTCCCCAAATCTAGAGTGAACCTGCCAGGCCTTGACCACCTGCAACACACAAGCCTATGCCAACTGTTAAATGACGTGATTGTGCTTGCCACATCATTCCATAGGTTTGGTATAGGATTAAATAGCTGAACACAACATGAGGGGCTGCTGAAGGCCACGTGATGTTGCCTGTTCTTTTTTGGACATTGTTTAAAATCATATGATTTATTTATTTATTTTTTTAATCTGAGATGTAGGAGCTAGAAGGTTGGAGAATGAGCAGATTGGAGGGATGAGATTTCTTGAGTGCTCTTTGGATAAACAGAATTTCTAAGTCAGTGTGAGTTCATTCACTTCACCCTGGCCCAGGCTTTTGCAGGCCTAAACATCCTCTCTTTCACTGCACCTCTGCCACTTCTGGTAGTTGGGCTGATTCTGTGTGGGGCAGATGTAATCCAGGGGATGAGTGTGCCCTGTGCTGCTCCTTTGCACACTTGAATGCTCAGGACATGCTGCCTCGATTTCCTAGCATTAGTTTTTTCTTTTTGTCAACACAGAAAATATCCAAACCTGTGGAGAATTTTTTATAAGAGTTTATTTGAGCCAAGCTGATGACATATGCCAAGGAGCAAGATCTCAAATATTCCTGTGAATAACAATTTTGTTGCTTCCTTTATGCATTTGAAATTAAGGAGGGAAAATTAGGAAGATTACATGGAGGTGAAAAAGCAAGGCAGGGATTGAATTACAGGATAGTTAACAAGATTATGTGCTTTGTTGAGGATGGTTACAGTTTATTTCAAAGGTGTATTAACCCAGATGATGCACAGAAACTAGAAAAATGCTTGCTTATGGCAAAGATAAACATTTTACTGAAGAAGTTACTATATGCCTGGGTGGTGGCTACCCACCAAGACCTGACTGGTTAGGAATTTATGACCAGATCAACCTACGAGGTTACTTTGTTTGTTTAATGGAAGACATTCTTAATAATTATTATTAAACAATTCACTTGCTGAGACACTGACTTTTATATTAGGGATGAGCCTAATATGAAATTTTGCCTTTTGCTCTATTGTAGCTTTTCCCTCACCAAAACCAGGGACTAAGCCTCCTAAAACAAAATACTAAAGCTGAAGTGACCCTACTGTTATTTGGAGGAAATTGCTTTTCAATCTTTAAATATGGTATACTAGAGGGGATTTCAACTAAAGTTTTTGATAACTTGTCTACATCTGATATCCAATTTATAAGAGAAACATTATTTTCTTTCTATGAATTTCAGGGTCTTTTGGAGGACACTAAAACAATTGAGAGTTCTTAGTAAATTTGTTCAGCAAAGCCCTCATAAATTAGGAGGCACCCATGAAACTGTGTGCATGGGTTCACCTATTTAAGATCGGGCATTCACAATGTAAAGGTCTGTATACATTTCATTTTCATATTAGGGCAGGAAGTGTAGCCCTTGAACCTGAAAAAGGCCCCAACTCCAAGCACAGTGGTAGCCACTCAAAAACAGGACTCTCATTGGGAATGAAGAATGTCAGGTTGGGATGACACCAGAGCACCTGGTTGGTGTGCCGGCCTCCTTGGCCCTACACAGCATTCCTCTGGGTGCTAATAGACACTCTTCTAGCTGAACTTTTTAAGGGGCACAAAGACTTTTGAGAACTAGGCATACTTTTTAGGTATCCAGAGGATATCAATCAATTCCCTTTTCTCACCATAAGCATTTGGGCATTGACCAGAAGCCCTTGGGGGATCTTGTGTCCTAAGATCATATAAATATTCTGGAAAAGCACAGATGCAAGGACTGTCTAGAACAATAATAGCAGGGCATACTTAGACATTATTCTAAGTATTTTTTGTTATGATAACTGTAGTAACAATGACTCTATGAGGTAGGTATTTCAGAAATGAGGAAACCAATTTTAAGGAGGTTAAGCTACCTGCCTAACAGCCCTTGGCCTTTGTGGATCTGGGTCAGAATTTAAATCCAGTCAATTTCCAAGTCAACTATGGACCCTACTCTGCCTCTTCAGCACTAGTCCTACTAGACCTGCTTACATTTAATCCATCAAGGTGTACAATGGAAAGGTGGGATGAATAGTTTTTATCAAAGTGGAAAAAAAAACCATTTAGGCTCCATTTACAGGGGCACATATATTTGCCAAGGCTGCTCTCTACTCCCAGACCTATTTGAATATTCTTCCAGACTCCCCAAATTATTATATTCAGAAAATAAACATTTGTCTCCAGCAGATTCTCCAGGCTTCTCTGGAAAGATACATACACCCCATAAAATAAAGAAGAATAAAGAGACAAAGGAAGCTTGACTCAAAGCTAGGTTACAGCACATGGTTAGGTTTCTGGATGGGGTAAAGCATTTAACTGCCCAAAGGTCTCCGGAGGATATTTGTAAAGCTCCAAATTGGTTTGACAAGGCATGGGGACATTTCTCTCCCCTTTTTCATTTAAACCAACACCACAGAAAATCCAGGGTCTAGTCAGTGTCAGTAAAGTAGTATCAATGTCTGATCACAGTAGGTGGGAGGGCTAGACAGCCTGGGAGAGAGCAAAGTCACCAGCCTTTGGTCAAGAAGAATTCTCTTTTTTTAAAAAAATTTAATTTTATTTTAATTGTTGTTCAACTACAGTTTTCTGTCTTTTACTCCCATCCCAGGCCACCCACCCAGCCCTCCTCACCTCCCTCTCATTTCTACCCCCTGCCACTAGTTTTTGTCCATGTATTCTTTACACTTGTTGCTGTAAACCCTTCCCCTTTTCCCCTGAAATTCCCTCCCCCTCCCCTCCGGTCACTGTCAGCCTGTTCTCTATTTCAGTATCTTTGGTTATATTTTGCTCATTTGTTTCTTTTGTTGCTTAGGTTCCTGTTAAAGGTGAGATCATATGGTATTTGTCTTTCACCACCTGGCTTATTTTGCTTAGCATAATGCTCTCCAGTTCCCTTCCATGCTGTTGCAAAGGGTAGGAGCTCCTTCTTTCTTTCTGCTGCATAGAATTCCATTGTGTAAATGTACCATAGTTTTTTGATCCATTCATTTACTGATGGGCATCTAGGTTGCTTCAAGCACTTGGCCATTGTAAATTGTACTGCTATGAACATTGGGGTGCATAGGTTCTTTTGGATTGGTGTTTCAGGGTTCTTAGGATATAATCCTAACAGTGGAATTGCTGGGTCAAAAGGCAGATCCATTTTTAGTTTTCTGAGAAAATTCCATACTGCTTTTCATAGTGGTTGTACCAGTCTGCAGTCCCACCAACAGTGTACTAGGGTTCCCTTTTCTCCACAACCTCTCCAACACTTGTTTGTTGCTTTGTTTATGATGGCCATTCTCACCAGTGTGAAGTGGCATCTCATTGTGGTTTTAATTTGCATCTCTCTGATAGCTAGCGATATTGAGTATCTTTTCAGTGTCTCTGGATCCTCTGTATGTCCTCCTTGGAGAAGTGTCTGTTCAAGTCCTTTGCCCATTTTTTAATTGGGTTGCTTGTCTTCTTAGAGTAGATTTGTGTAAGTTCTTTATATATTTTGGAGATCAAATTCTTGTCTGCTGTATCATTTGCAAATATGTTTTCCCATATGGTTGGTTCTCTTTTTATTTTAATACTGTTTTATGCAGCTTTTTATTTTGATGAGATCCCATTTGTTTATTCTTTATGTTCCTTGCTCTAGGGGACATATCAGTAAAAAAGTTTTTGTATGATATATCTGAGATTTTCCTGCCTATGTTCTCCTCTAGGACTTTAATGGTGTCGTGGTTTATATTTAAATCTTTTACCCACCTTGAATTTATTTTTGTGTATGGTGTAAGTTGGTGCTCGAGTTTCATTTTTTTGCATGTAGCTGCCCAGTTCTCCGAACACCCTTTGTTGAAGAAGCTATTTTTACTCCATTTTATGTTGCTGCCCCCTTTGTCAAATATTAATTGACCATAGAAAATGGGTTTATTTCTGGGCTCTCCATTCTGTTCCATTGGTCCATGTGCCTGTTTTTATGCCAGTACCAGGCTGTTTTGATTACAGTGGCCTTGTAACACAGTTTGGTATCAAGTATTGTGATCCCTCCTACTTTGCTCTTCTTTCTCAACATTGCAGCAGCTATTTGTGGTCATTTATGGTTCCACATAAATTTTTTAAGTGTTTGTTCTATGTCTGTGAAATATGCCATTAATACTTTAATAGGAATTGCATTGAATCTGTAAATTGCTTTGGGTAGTATGGACATTTTGATGATATTAATTCTTCCAATCCATGAACATGGTATATGTTTCCACTTGTTTGTGTCTTTCTTGATGTCTTTCCTCAGTGGTATATAGTTTTCTGAATACAGGTCTTTTACCTCTTTGGTTAGGTTTATTCCTAAGTATTTTATTTTTCTTTTTGCTATTTTAAATGGGATTTTTTCCTTGATTTCTGCTTCTGCTGTTTCATTGGTGATATACAGAAATGCCTTTGATTTCTGGATATTGACCTTGTATCCCACTGTTTTGCCAAATTTGTTTATTAGGTCGAGCAGTTTTTTTGTAGAATTTATAGGATTTTCTACGTACACTATCATGTCATCAGCAAACAATGACAGTTTTGTTTCCTCCTTTCCGATTTGGATGCCTTTTATTTCCTTTTCTTGTCTGATTGCTCTGGCTAAAACTTCCAGTACTATATTGAATCGAAGTGGCGAAAGTGGACAACCTTGTCTTGTTCCTGATCTTAGTAGAAAAGATTTTAGTTTTTGCCCATTGAGTATGATGTTGGCTGTAGGTATCTCATATATGGCCTTTATTATTTTGAGGAATGCTCCCTCTATTGCCACTTTGCTGAGTGTTTTTATCATAAATGGGTGCTGTACCTTAAAATGCTTTTTCCACATCTATTGATATGATCATGTGATTTTTGTCTTTGCTTTTGTTTATGTGATGTATTACATTTATTGATTTATAAATATTGTACCATTTTTGCATCCCTGGGATGAATCCCACTTGGTCATGGTATATGATCTTTTTAATGTATTGTTGGATGTAGTTTACAATCGGGGACACTGGCCCACAGTGTTGGCAGCATTATGGGTGAGACAAGACATTCACATGGACTACCGAGTCTTGTGGAGGAAAAGGGATGGCACGACTACTCTCTCAAGGGAAGAGCACCTAGGAGCAGCCTGGCCACTCTGTCAAGAGGAGAGGGCGCTGACCCTTGCCTTAACAAGCTTTTATTGTGTTCAATTTGCACAGGAATACAGGTAAAGGTTATTAATCATTGTCTGGCAGTAAGGATCAAACAATAGACAGGGTACAGAGAGCTATGAGGGCTTATTCTGGGTCAGGGTCTGTTAGCTAAAGGGCTACAAAACTTTGGGAAACAAACTCATTTCCTGCTCAGACACTTATCATTTAATCGAGAGCATTTTTAGCAAAGCAGGTTTCACAGGATTTTATATATTCTTTCTTAGGCCTGATCACCTGGGGAACCCACCCTTTCCAGCACAGGGCTGCACTGCCCTCTGTTATTGTTTCAGGCTTAAGTCAGGTAGGGGAAGTAAGGCAGCCAAGAGATTAGGAGACTTTTTGCACACAGAAAAAGGACTCAGGCTATGTCAAAGCTGAGGTGCCAGGGTCCACCACCCCCTTTTTCTATAGCCCTCCAAGTCCTTCCCTGGCGCTTCCCTGTGATCATGCCTGTCTTAGGTCATTCCTCCCTTGAGGAATCTTACCCATCATTGGCTAACTGATCAAGCACTGGGGGCCAGGTAGGGTGAAGAAAAAATAGCAGAAGTGGTGCTCCTGCCAGAGAGATAAGCTTTGTCTCCTTAGTGGCTTATGGTCTGAAGGTCGCTCACTCAGCCTTAGCCATGAGGGGGTTACAACTTCTGAAACCAGGCAGGACGGTTCCCAACATCTCTCCCTTTTTTGTTTTTGAAATCAATTGTAGTTGTTGAGCCTGTGAAATCTACTATTTTCTGTTTTCTAATGCGATCACGAGAAAACAACTTCCATATACATCGTAAAGCACAAATAAGGATTAAAACAAGGAGGCACCCAAGGTCTGCCATGACCAAAACTCATAAATTCAGTCCGTCACACCAGTTTTTAGGGTTCAGCCATTCTAGATTACTGTGAAGAGTTTGGAGCACTTTTTGTTCAATTAGATGTTTGAAGTCACTGAGCTGCTGGTGGAGCTCAAACTGGAGCTGATCGATTTGTCCTTTGAGATTGGTAGGAGAAGAGCCCTGCAGGTGATGACAAATATCTGCCCAGGAATATTGACTGCAATTCCACTTTAAAGGAGTAACACACACTTAAGGAAGTCTAGATTTGGGGAGTTCAATGGAGTAAAGGTGGGTCACAGCCAGGGAAGCCTTTTACTGTGATATGGCTTCACCCTCTTTGCCAGCACCTCCAAAGGTCCTTATGAAGAGTAAACAGAAGCACACCCTCTTCCCCAAGTTAATAGTTCAACTGAGTCTTTGCATCTTCCTTCCTCTAATGGGTCTTTGTGTAAGACCAAAGGGTGTGGGCCTGCAGGCCTGTTTTGTACAAAGTGTTTGTCTATGGGTGACTTTAAATTATCATTACAATTCAAAAAATTATACATATATATTGCTAGTATGGTTAAATTTCTGAGGGATGTTTCTTGGCTTCCCCTTTTTAGTTTGTTTAATGATGTTTTAAAGGTCTGGTGAGCTCCTTCAACAATTGCTTGTCCCGTAGTGTTATAGGGGATACCTGTTTTATTCCAAATTCCCCATTCTCCCTGAGTGGCTTGTGCAATGTATCCTGGGCATTATCAGTTTTGACCTCTTGTGGATGGCCTAGGTGGTTAAAGGCCAATGAGCTCTAATGTTCTTTGCTGACTCCCTGGAGAGGTGAGTGGCCTGTAAAAACCTGAGTGTCTGCTTGGAAATACAGACCCCCTGTGTTTCTGCTTGCTGCAATGAGTTTGAGCAGCAAGGTAATTACCCTGTTGTTCTTAGGACTTGGTAGTTCCTAGGTCTAGAATTGGGAGTGTTTCAAAGACTTAGATGCTTATTATTTGCCAACCATCTATGACTTATTTGAACTTTTTACAACATATATAATCCATATAACATTCCAAAATAAGCATAACAAGTCTTTTAAAACTTAAGCCTGACTAGATTGATACTACGAAATGAAGAGGGGGATAGTAACATCTGTTTGCCAAATTACTTGAGGTTGCAACCCTCTAGGGTTAATGCCAAAAGTAGGGGGCATTTTTTAAAGCACTTGACAATCTGGACATTCTCTAATAATTGCCAATATTTTGTTGAGGATTTTAATGTCTATGTTCATCAGTGATATTGGCCTGAAGTTTTCTTTCATTGTTGTGTCTTTATCTGGTTTGGGGATTAAGAAGATGCTGGCTTCATAAAAAGAGTTTTGGAGTCTTCCATCATTTTGGATTTTATGGAATAGTCTGTGAAGGATAGGGGTTAGCCCTTCCTTAAATGCTTTGTAGAATTCTCCTATGAAGCTATCTGGTCCAGGGCTTTTGTGTGCCAGGAGTTTTTTGATTACTGCTTCAATTTCATCTGCTGTTATTGGTCTGTTCAGGCTTTCTGCTGCTTCTTCACTGAGTTTTGGAAGATTATATTTTTTGAGAAATTTGTTCATTTCACCTAGTTTTTCAAATGTCTTGGCATATAGTTCTTTGTAGTAATTTTTTACAATCCTTTGTATTTCCATAGTATCAGTTGTAATCTCTCCTCTTTCACTTCTGATTGTGTTTATTTGGGTCCTCTGTCTTTTTTTCTTGATGAGCATGCTTAAAGGTTTATCAATTTTGTTTATGTTTTCAAAGAACCAGCTCCTGGATTCACTGATCCTTAGAATTGTGCTTTTAGTCTCTATGCCACTTAATTCTGCTCTGATCTTGGTTATTTCCTTCCTTCTACTTACTCTGAGCTGTCTTTGTTGTTGTTCCTCAAGGCGTGGGGTTGGGTTGTTTGACTGAAATGTTTCTATCTTTTCTAGGTAGGTTTGTATTGCTATGAACTTCCCTCTCAGGACTGCCTTTGCTGTGTCCCATGAGTTTAGGGTTGTTGTGAGTTCATTTTCATTTGTTTCCAGAAACTTTTTGATTTCTTCCCTAATTTCCTTCTTGACCCATTCATTGTTTAATAGCATGCTATTCAATCTCCATGATTTTGAGTGTTTGGGGTTTTTTTCTTGGGGTTGATTTCTAGTTTCAGTCCCTTGTGGTCAGAGAAAATGCTTGGTATGATTTCAAATTTCTTGAATTAGTTGAGGCTTGTTTGGTGTGCTATCATGTGGTCTATCTTTGAAACTGTTGCATGTGCATTTGAAAAGAATATGTATTTAGCTTCTTTGGGATGAACGACTCTATATATATCAATTAAGTCCATGTGATCTAGAGCATTGTTCAATGCCACAATATGTTTGTTGATATTTTGTTTGGAAGATCAGCCCATTTTTTACAGTGGGGTGTTAAAACCCCTCACTATTATTGTGTTGCTGTCAATATCTTTCTTGAAGTCCTCTAAGATTTTCTTTATGTATTTGGGTGCTCCTATGTTGGGTGCATATATATTTACAATGTTTATGTCTTCTTAGTGGATTCCTCCCTTGAGCATTATGAAGTGAACTTCTGGGTCTCCCTTTATGGCACATTTTTGGAAGTCTATTTTGTCTGATATGAGTATTGCTACCCTGGCTTTTTTTCCCTGTCCATTTGCTTAGAAAATTTGTTTCCAGCCCTTCACTTTCAGTGTATGTAGGTCTTTGTCCTGAGGTGGGTCTGTTGTAGGCAGCATATGTGTGGGTCATGCTTTCTTATACATTCAGCTATTCTGTCTTCTGTTTAGATCATTTAATCCATTTACATTTAAAGTTATTATTGAAGGTACTTATTTATTGCCATTTTCCTACCTGTGTTTCTCTCTCTCTCTCTCTCTCTCTCTCTCTCTCTCTCTCTCTCTCTCTCTCTCTCTCTCTCTCTTTTCCTTCCTTTCCTTAAAACAGTCCCTTTAGGAGCTCTTGCAGAGCTGGTTTGGTGGAGGTGTATTCTTTTAGACTTCTTTTGTCTGGGAAGCTTCTTATTTCACCTTCTATCTTGATTGAGAGCCTTGCTGGGTAAAGTAGCCTTGGTTGCAGGTCTCTGGTTCTCATTACTTGGAATATTTCTTGCCATTCTCTTCTGGCTTGGAGCATTTCCATTGAGAAGTCAGCTGCTAACCTTATCAGGGTTCCCTTGTATGTTACTTCCTGTTTCTCCCTTGCTGCCTTTAACATTCTCTTTGTCTTGGAATTTTGCCATTTTAATTATGATATGTCTTGAAGTGGGCCTCCTTGAGTTCCTATTTATTGGGACTCTGTATTTCCTGGATTTGTGTGACTTTTTCTCTAATCAAATTAGGAAAGTTTTCCATCGTTACTTTTTCAAATAAGTTATCTATCCCTTGCTCATCTTCTTCTCCTTCTGGTATCCCTATTATATGGATATTATTATGTTTCATATTGTCCTGCATTTCTCTTAATCCCTCTTCATTCTTTTTGAACCTCTTCTCCTTTTCTTGCTCTTTCTGGGTGTTTTTTTCTACTTTGTCCTCCAGCTCACTGATCTGATCTTCTGCTTATTGATTCTGCTTTTGATTCCTTCTACTGTGTTCTTCAGTTCAGAAATGGTATTCTTCATTTCCTTTTGTCTTTGTTGATAGTTTCTGTTTCCTTTTTCATGTTGATATAATTTGCAGTGAGTTCATTGTAGTTTCTGATAATTCACTGTGAGCTCATTGAGCTTCCTGATAACCATTGCTTTGAAGTCAATATCTGATAGTTGAGTTGCCTCTATTTCATTTAGCATTCCTTCTGAGGCTTCCTCCTTTCCTTTCATTTGGGGATTGTTTCTTTGTCTTCTCATTGTTTGTGAAACTCTTCTTGTTAGCCTCAGTTTCTTTTTTTCCCTTTTTTTAAATATATTTTATTTATTACACTATTACAGTTGTCCCATTAATCCCCCCTTCATTCTCCTCAGCCCTGCTCACCCTCTCCCACCAACATCCCCCCCTTTTGTTCATATCCATGTGTCATAAGTTCTTTAGCTTCTACATTTCCCATTCTATTCTTGCCCTCCCCCTGTCTATTTTCTACCTACCATCTATGTCACTTGTTCTCTGTATCTTTTCCCCCTCTCTCCCCACCCCACTCCCCTGTTGATAACCCTCCATGTGATCTCCATTTCTTTGGTTCTCTTCCTGTTCTAGTTATTTACTTAGTTTCTTTTGGTTTTGTTTTAGGTGTGGGTGTTAATAACCGTGAGTTTGCTGTCATTTTACTATTCATGTGTTTTATCTTCTTTTTATTAGATAAGTCCCTTTAACATTTCATAAAATAAGGGTTTGGTGATGATGAACTCCTTCGATTTGATCTTATCTGAGAAGCACTTTATCTGCCCTTCCATTCTAAATGAAAGCTTTGCTGGATAGAGCAATCTTGGATGTAGGTCCTTGCCTTTCATGACTTGGAATACTTCTTTCAAGCCCCTTCTTGCCTGCAAGGTCTCTTTTGAGAAATCAGCTGACAGTCTGATGGGAACTCCTTTGTAGGTTACTGTCTTCTTGTCTCTTGCTGCTTCTAGGATTCTCTCCTTCATTTTTACCTTAGCTAATGTAATTATGATGTGCCTTGGAGTGTTCCTCCTTGGGTTCAACCTCTTTGGGACTCTTGAGCTTCCCGGACTTCCTGGAAGTCTATTTCCTTTGCCAGATTGGGCAAGTTCTCCTTTGTTATTTGTTCAAATAAGTTTTCCACTCATTGCTCTTCCTCTTCCCCTTCTGGTACCCCTATAATTTGGATGTTGGAATGTTTAAAGATGTCCTGGAGGTTCCCAAGCCTCTCCTCATTTTTTTGAATTCTTCAAATTCTTATTTCTTTTCTGATTGTATATTTTTTTCTTCTGTCTGATCCTCTCCATTGATGTGACACCCAGCTTCCTTTCCATCTCTATTGGTTCCCTGTTCATTTTTCTTCATTTCACTTATTGTAGCCTTTATTTGTTCATCTAATTCATGACCAAATTCAACCAATTCTCTGAGCATCCTGATCACCAGTGCTTTGAACTGTGCATCTGATAGGTTGGCTATCTCTTGGTGGCTTAAAAGTATTGGTTCTGGAGCTTTCATTTGTTCTTCTGTTTGAGCCATCTTTTTTTTTTCTTTGGTCTGGTCACACCTGTTACGTATGTGGGGTGGAACCTTAGGTGTTCACCAGGGTTGGGCACCCCAGTTGCTGGGTTGTGATGCTATATGTGGGAGCAGGCTCCAGGAGGAAACAATGGCACTTGCTCCACTCTCCATCCAATGTCAGTGTGCTCCTCTCATTGTGGGGACAAAAATCCCTTCTGCCGCTTCCCCCAAGCAAATTGGCCCCCTCTGGTGCCAATTCCTGTGTGAGTGGGCTTGTGCACCCCATGGGACTTTCCAACCTCATCTCCTGTGAGGCTGGGAGTCTCTCCCTGCACCTCAACCCCCAGAGGTGTTTTCAATCTGTGCCCCAAGGCTCTGTTTCCCAGTACTGGGATGCCTTGCTTCACAATCACCGTCTCAATGGGTCTGCCACTTGCCACCCTTTAACCGGGGTCTGCCAGTTGCCACTTGTGTGCCCAGGGTCCACCGGCTGCTGTCTAGGCACCCTGGGTGCCTTACGTGCCCAATCCCAATGCTCTCTGCTCTCTGCACTGAGACCTGCACCCAGATGCCCAACTCTGCCCCTCCTACCAGTCTGGATAAACGTGTCTATTTTAACTCCTTGGTCATCTGACTTCCATACTGTTCGATTTTCTGTCAGTTCTGGTTGTTACTCTGTTTCTAAATTGTTGTTGTCCCTATCTTGGTTGTGTGAGGAGGCATAGTGTGTCTACCTATGCCTCCATCTTGGCCAGAAGTCCTCAGCTTCTTAAATTGAACTGTTCTGGCTCCCTGGGTTTATGTTGTGAACTTCTGTGGTAGAATACCTGAGAGATTCAGTGGTGCAGTCTCCTTGATCTCCCAAGCTCACTGATCTTAGGCTGTTGTTGAAGTTGGCTCTGTGTTTGTCTTTGGGTTTTGATTGTTGTTGGGTCTTTCTTTGGTGGGTCCTTCCCACCAGTTGGTTAACTGAGGGTCACTCTGTCCACCACCTTTTGTATTTTGTTTTGCTGGTGAGGGCAGGTTGTGTTGAAGCTGGTTCTTCCATGCGTACAAGGTTTTGTGGATTCTCTCTTCCTCTTGTTCGGTTGTTTGTTCTGGGTAATTTCTCCACTATTTAGTTGTATTTCCAGATAAGATCTAGATTGATGTTAGTGTGGCTTCCACTCCCTCCTTCACCTTCTCCTGTTGTTCTCTGTTGGTGGTTCCTTTGTTGTTGGGTTTCCTCTTCCAGTAGGTATCCTAGTGTTCACAGCTATCACCTACATTTTTGTGATCAGTTGGAGAGGGAAGGCCAAATGGTTTAAACAGCAAAGGAGTAATCTATGATATTTACAGTAACAGCCGGTAGAGAAGAGATAGGAGATCCTTTGGCTCTGTATAGTGTTAACCATGATATTCCACCCAACTAGCCACTTTTTAGAAAGGATGGAAAGAAGATAAGACTCTTTGTTGGGGAGGGAATGGTTGTGAGTTGGATCTAGAAAGCAGTGATGCTGTGGGAAGTCAGATTCTGAGGTAAGGTGAGGGTAAAGGATAATAAATAAGGGTAGTGTGTGAGAGAATAGAGTTAACCACAACAGTAATAGAGTTCAGGAATCTGTGAAGTGGGTTAAGATCTGGGAGGGGTGTTGTGTAGTATTTACAATTGTATAGAACAGCTATTGTTTACAATAACATTAGAGCAACAATCATATGACAGAATCTATGTGAAGCATAGGACAACAATAGGAAGCATAGGACATTGAGTAGTGTGCTAATGGAACACAAGTAAAGGACAGTAAATTAACAATACACTATGAAGGAGAGAACAGGGGAAACCGGTCAAATGATACAATATAACCAGCCAAGCAAAGAAGACTAAACAGAAAGAAGAGGAATACAAAAATACTATTCAAATAAAAGATATAAGAATAATGAAAAATAATAATACAAATATGCAATAACTTGCAGGTTCTCTGTAATAGCAAAGTGAAATTTGTCTCACTGTTTCAGCTGTTGGGATGCCCCCTCTTTGGGTCCAAATCTGGTCTTGTCACAGTTCCAGGTTTTTTTGTCTCACTTGTGGGTACTTTAAAAAAAAAAGAAAAAAAGCAGAAGAAGGAAGGGAGATAAAATTGGAAATAAAGGAAGAAGGAATAAAACAATTAAAAAGGAGAGAAAGGAAAAGGGAATTGAGAGATAAAAGTAATAGAAATTAAGAAATAAAAAATTACTTAAAAAGAAAAACCTCTATCTTGTTTCAAACTGGCCACACCGGATTTTCTGATCTTGCTGGCTGCAGCAGTCTGAGCGGCTTTTCTCCCTTCCAGATCAGCACTCAGGCAACCTCCCTCACACTCTCCCCAGGGCTAGCTCTGCAATCTCCCCAGAACTAGCCTGGCGCCTCTCCACAGGGCCTTGGGTATGGAATCCAGGCCTTTCTCAGACTGCACTCTCCCTGGGTTGCAGGCGCGCACTTAGCCAGGCTGCCTCCAGCTCCACAGTTTTGGGTGCTCACCCTTCCCAGTGGTACGGGTGCACAGGGTTTCCCACGCTACCTCAGGATTGCTGCCTGGCTGGGTGGTGAGGAAGCCAGAGTGATTGTTGCAGGAGAATTCCCCAAACAGTGTCTCTTTTCACTTTTTCTTTTTGAGAAATTCCTCCTACTCAAGCCTGCGTTCTATACAGCAGCCTGGCTTCTCACACAGCCCAATTCTCCATCCAGACCTGGGACTATCAGGGTCAGGGCCCACCACAGTACCACTCTTAACTCTCCTGAGCCGGTGTCCAGGGACTCCATGGGTGCTCACAGCCCCTGTGTGTTCGCCACTTAGTCCTTACTCTCCTCTCTTCAACTTCAAGCAACCAGATTTCCCCTGGTGCTGCTTAAACCTTGTTCGGCCAAGGAGGGAGCAGTTGACCCAGCTCTCTCTCGCAAGAACCCTGTGACAGACCTGGTGGCACGAGGCCTGGGGCTGCAGCCACTCTGGTCCCCGCGCTAGTCCCTGGGACCTTACTGTCCTGAAACACTCTTCTTACTGTCTGGTTTTTCAATGTCTGCTACAATTTTTGGTTTCCTATTTTCATATATGCTGGGTTATTGTTGACTGTTTGCTCTGTTCCTCCATAAATCAGCTAGGTTTTTCTCCCATGTGTAGGGAGAAGTGGGATCCACTCCCTCCTACCTCACCGCCATCTTCCCTCTGTGGCAAGAATTCTAAGAGTAGAATTGAGATCACGAAGGATAATTCTTCTTTTTATCATTTTTTATTTTCAATTACAGTTGACATATATTATTATATGAGTTTCAGGTATACACCCCAGTGATTAGACATTATATAACTTACTGTTTATTCTGATAAATTTCACACTCATCTGACACCACATAGAGTTATTAGACTATTATTGACTATATTCCCTATTCTGTACTTTACATACCCCCAGTACCCCTCCTATCTGGAAACCCTCAAAACATTCATTATATCTATTATTTTGTTCCTATTCTTTATGTTCATTTATTCTGTTTTTTTTAGATTTAACTGTTAATAGTTGTGTATTCGTTGTCATTTTATCATTCATATTTTTTATCTTCCTCTTCTTCTCCTCAAACAGAATCCTTTAACATTTCATACAATACCAGTTTGGTGGTGATAAACTGCTTTAGCTTTTTCTGGGAAGCTCTTTATCTGTCCTTTAATTCTAAATAATAGCTTTTCTGGATAGAGTAATCTTGGTTTTAGTCCTTGTTTTCATCACTTTGAATATTTTGTGCCAATCCCATCTGGCCTGCAAAGTTTCTTTTGAGAAATCAGCTGACAGTCTTATGGGAGCTCCCTTATAGTTAACTAACTTAAATGTTTTTCTCTTGCTACTTTTAAGATTCTCTGTCTTTAACCTTTGGCATTTTGATTATGATACATCTTGGAGGGGCCTTTTTGGATTCATTTTGCTTGGGACTCTCTGTGCTTCCTGGATTTTATGTCTTTCCTTCACCAAATTAGGGAAGTTTTCTGTCATCACTTTTTCAAACAGGTTTAATTTCTTGCATTCCCTCTCTCTCTCTCTCTCTCTCTCTCTCTCCCTCTCCCTCTCCCTCTCCCTCTCCTTCTCCCTCTCCCTCTCCCTCTCCCCTCTCTTCTCCTTCTGGCATCAGGGAATCACTAACATGGGGCCAGGTTGATGGAGTTTGCTGTCTCTGTGTGGGAAGCCCTCATCAAAGGAACAATGGCCTCTGCTAGCACTTCTGTCTGAGAGAAAGCTACCCCTCCAGCTCTTTCCCTGATGCTGGATAATTCAGTTGCTCCCCATATATCTCTGGTGCCTTTCAAGCTGCTGCCCCCATGCTGGAGCTCAGAGGGAACGAATCTGAGTCAGTCCATGTGTGGGCCCATTAAGAAAAACTGCCTGGTACTCCAGAAGTTTCCATGTTTCTCAGTCTCAATCCCTGCTGGTTTTTACAACTAAAAGTTATGGGGATTTTTCTTCCTGGCACTGGACCCTGGGTTGGGGGGCCTGGTATGGGACTGGGAACCTTTGCTCCTTGGAGGTACCTCTGCTAGTCAAGATATCTCTCCCAATTTTTATCTGCCACACATAGGTGTGGGACCAGCCTGTTCTGTGTTCTGCTCCTCCTACAAGTCTTGATGTGGTTTCTTCTTTAATTCCATAGTTGTAGGACTTCTATTCAGTTCAATTTATGGTCATTCTTAATGATTGTTGTTCTGTACTTGTAATTTTGATGTGGTTGTGGGAAGAAGCGAGTACCATGTTTTTCAGTTCTGCCATCTTGACCATAAGTGACAAAGGATAATTCTCACTTGTTTCAGGCTTTTAACTGGGGCTCTGCTTTTTAAGGGCAGGAAGGACATTTAAGTACTATATGGTGATTATTCAGGTACATTTTTAAAGATGCTAAATTCTTCCCAGAAACCTCCAAAATTGTGCCCAAATTCACTTAGAAGTTTCAGCATCTAAATGACGACTCCCAAACTCTCTCATACATCTGGAAGCAACATGGCAGACAATATGGTTTGATGATTGGCTTGGAAAATATGGTTCCCATAACTATTTGCAGATTTTATTAATTAATTTACTCAACAGACATATATTAAGTGCCCATGTGTATCAGGCTAATACTGTCACTGCAGATGCAAAAAGAACAGGACCTAGGACTTACAGATGAGTAGTTATAGATATGTCTACAACATCTGAGATTCTAATACATAAATGACTGTTCCAAAATTGGGATAGGCATCTGAAAAGGCAAAATCCACAATTTCCACTGCAGTAACTATTGAGATGTATTATCCTGAGAAGCCATCTGAGCATCTTTTTCCCTGAACCGTCAGATCAAATTTGGGTAACCAGATGCAGCAGCACAGCTCCATGGAGTGCTTGCTATTTTGATCAATAGATCATTAGGTGCTGCAATCAAAGTTGCTCCAAGTAGACCCCCGGATTGTCTAAAAAGGACGTAAAGACGAGAGAGGTATGTTTGTCAAAATGCTGCATGATGATGGCAAATTTGCTTAGACAGAGAACATAGTGGGGGTGGTGGAAGCATCCTGAGTATACAAATCACCCACCATGGGAAAAGTGATGTCTAGAGAAATATGTGACTGTACCCTGTTTGTGACAGTTAGGACAGGGCACCTGTCTCTAATGCTCTTTCTACTACACTTAGATGCCTGATAGGAAAAACAAAAAGCAAAAAACAAAAGCAAACCTTTTGTTTTATTTCCTCTTTACACACACTCATTCTCATTATTATTGCTCCCTGTGTGCTCATCACAGCCCTGGGAATCCCCTTCTTCCCACAAGGGTAAGGCCCTGCAATCCTTTGTCCTGTGTCATTCTAGGCAAAGGAGAAACTTCACTAAATATAACCACTTGTTTGCTGACAGGGTTTCCCCACCAGCATAAATCTAGTAGGTCCTGGCCTCTGTCTTTGAAGATCCCTTCTGCTCTCATTCATTTGAGGAGAGGGGTTACCTAATGACAACTACCTCACCAATCTGCAACTGCATTGTGCCACTAACATTCACTCAGTCCATATCTTTATCCTCTCTTCCTCCATGGACCTTGTTCACTTTGCTGCCAGTCCTGCCTAAACCTGTGAACTAGTGCTAATGATTATCCAGGTCTTTAATTTCCAAGAGAATGGTTAATCCCAAGTTTAATGAATAACAAGATTTTAATAAACATTTGGAAATAACAGACAGGAATTACAACTCTGAGAGAGTTAAAACTGGTACTACAAATGAGGAATTGTAAAGTTCATAGGTCAAATCTCTCTAAATACCTCTGCTGGTCACTACCCAGCCCAGCTCCAGCCACTTCATCAGACCTAGACTCTGCTTTTCCTTCCATTGTAGATGGAGAGGGAGAGATGAGAGGAAGAGAGAGGGAGGGGGAGGAAGAAGGACAGGAAGGGACCTCTGGTTCTTCTTTCCATGGGGTCCTTTCCTCATGATCCCTGTTCAATGTTCCCCAAGTCCTCCTTTATCTTTGATCTCCTTCTAACATGTCCCAGCATGATTAACAGTTGAAATGTCCTCACCAATCTGGGAGGGTCGGTCTTGTCTTAGGGTCCCTAACAAGACATTAAACTAGAAGACAAAAAATTAAACATCAGTCCTTTTCAAAAGCCTGGGTTAATTAGTCTAGAATATTGTGTAGAATAGAATTGAACTGAGTTCCCCATCTAGCTCTCCTGGTGATCCCTCTATCAGCCTGAGTGAGGGTGGGTTTCCTATACCCCCTCCGGCATTCAACTTCTAGCCTCCATTCCAATAAGAACATCTGCATACTTTCCAAGAAGAGGAAACATTTTTTTCACAGACTCTGAATACTAAATCTTCTTTAAAGATTAAACACTTTACTACAGAAAACAGTTTTCAGAGCTGCATTCCACCCACGATGAAAACAGCTTTTATGTTATTGTGCATGACGCCAGGTCCCCTTAGAAAGGCAGTGTCTGAATTTCTGCATTCTAAAATAATCAAATATCCATCTCCATTGTGGTGTCCTCCGAGAACAAAGGAATACTTACCCCAGAGGGAAATATCTGCCCCCACCTTACCCCAGTCTACTATACATCAAAGGAGGGAAGCTTTGAAAGTACAGGTCTTTTTATTTTGCTCCCAAAATTCCAAAGACCCCAAGACAAATTCTTTGTCAGGGATAAAGATCAAAGAGTTATGTCTTTCCTCTTTCCCCCAGGAGTCTGTGTGAGGATGTTTTTCCTAAGCATATGGCATAAAGTGGGGTGCCTGCATCATATTCTGACAGCAGGGTTACAAAGATTAGTGGTGAGAGAGGCAGAAGAGACTATAGCAAGGTCTCTAATGTGGGCTCCTGGCAGCAGGTGCCATGACCATAAGGCAGGGACCCCGATTTTAACCCCACTTCCCCAAGGGCTCTGGAGGGGCTATCGCCTCACTTCTTTTTCATTCATTTCCTCAAGATGGTAGCTCCAGAGCAAGGGGCCATAACAGTGTGTCTGTGACCATGTTCTCACTTTATTTAAACCCTCACCCAAGGATATGTTCATTGAGTTTTAGAGAGAGAGACCAGTTGCCTGCCTCCCACACACTCCCCACCTGGGGATTAAATCCATGATTAGGTATGTTCCCCGACCAGGAATCAAATCTGCAACCCTTTGGTGCATGAGATGATGCTCCGACCAAATGAGTCACCCAGCCAGGGCCTGCATTCTCACTCTTAGACTGCAAAGTCAGATGCAGCACGGGCCACCTTTCTGTAAGCTCCTCTCTCCGCAGAGCATTTTACAAGCAGAGTCCTAGGATGTTAAACTTGAAGGGAACTTAGAATTGCTCAAATCCAAACTTATTCACTCAAATAAATAAATTTGAGGTCCAGAAGTAAACTTATATTGCCAAAGTTACAGAGCTGGTTTACCCCAGAGCAGGGACCTAAGCCTCTTACCTTCATGTAAGATAGTCATGTAAGATGATCGATAGCAAGGTTTTGTATTGATGATAATATGATAAAAGATCAGGGGGAATCCTACAGGTTTTATATTCAGAAAAAAAATCCCCAAGGGACTCCTATGTTGCAAGCCATCACTAGGTACTGGAAACACAGATCAATAAAATACGGTACTGCTCTTAGAGAGCTCACAGTCTAGTCTGAGAAATATGATGCCTCAACAATAAACATCTCTTCAGATTCATATGGCAGAGCATCTATTTACTTTAGGGCTACCAAGAAAAGATACTTTCCCAAGCTGAAAACTGTGTGGCCATTCTGATTCTGACAACATGCAGATACTTTAAGGTTATTGGAACACTTAAAGAATACTGTAGCTTTAAAGACGTTTAAATGTCACCTGCTTGTTCAGATAATGTAGAGCTGAGTGGGCTGGGAGTTAGAAGATGGGTCTTATGACTCCAACTTCCTGAAATGCTGTTAGAGTTTCTTCCAGCAGCCTGAGAGGACTAGGTGTGCCCAAGCCTAGTGACCCAGGCACTATGCCACCCGTGCATGAGTCTGCAGATCTCTTCTCCTGCACAGAACCTGTTTGTACATCTCCTGGTGGGAAAGCATCTAATAATATCAAGATCCAGTTTGTGCTTAGTAAGGTGACATTGCATTTTCAAGGCCAACATTGGAAGGTACACAGGCAGATGAGGACAGCCTGAGTGCCTCTCTAGATAGCACCCTCAGCCATGGCTTCCCAGGAGGTGTGTCCTTGAGCTGAAGCCAGTGGAGGACTGAGAATCTGAGCAGGAGTCTTAGAGAGTAGCACTTGCCAAACCACAAGCCAAGCACACCCTGCCAAGGAGACTCCACCCCACACACCTGACCAGCCAACCTCAAAGCCGTTCTGCCTCCCAAACGGTTCTTATTCCCTGAAATTAACTACTTAATGAGAGCTTCTGGGTGCCAACGTGAGGCAATACTGGTAGTCAGGGCAACTGGGGGAAAGGGTACAAGAAGCAAAGCAAATTGTGGTTAAGAGTACAGGGCTTGGGACCAGACTGCCTAGGTTAGAATCCTGGCTCCACTTCCAGCCCCACTAACCTGGTGCAGGTGGGTCAGTGTCTAGGCTATAAATTTCTAAACTGTAAAATGGGATAGTAGGGGTAGCACCTTAGGGTTTGTTGTTTTTTTTTTTTTGTCAGTATTAAATGGATAAATACATGTAAAGTGCAAAGTCCACAGTAAGTATTTGGAAGGAAAGTGTGTCTAAGCTGCTCCAACTTAATCAGTAACCAAGGCAACACAGTAAATTCTTAACCAAGGTCCTCCATGGGGATAGCCATATATACTTTCCAACAGTACCTATTACAAAGATAAATTATTATAGAAGGCAGTACCTACTTTTTCTATATCCTGATAAAAATTTCAAAATAATTGCTTCCAGATCCCTTCCCAATTTCAGTTGTTTGACAGCACTACCTTAACTATACATTCTCTCCATCTGATGTAAAACTATTAATCCTTGAATGTATATAACTAACTAAAGCTGCTGATGCACAGCTATATTTTTATTTATCCTCCTACCTATATAAACATTCTCTCACTTTTCTAAAGTTAGAGCACTGTTTCAAGGCTTCTTGGAGCTCTGTTCTCAGTCATGTCCTCAGTTTGACTCAAATAAATTTATTTTCCTAGATTTACAGAGACTCAGTTTTTCATTGGCAGTATTTAATAATATTAGATATTATTGAAGCCTGAGATACAGTCCTTATTCCCAAATTCCTTATAATCTAATGGATGAGGTGAGTAAAATCATACATAAACCAACAGCAAAACTATGAGACAATATGTAATTTGGCTCCAAACTATTAGTTCAGATTCTAAGATCAGTATGAGTTAGTATAGAATCCATTGTAGATTGTCCCTGGATAAAGTCCACCTATAAAAAGGGAGATAATAGGGGATCAGTATGGCAGAGCATGGACTTGAGAGTCAGATAGCCCAAGGTTTGAATTATGGCTCCACCAATTACCAGTTGTGAGATCTTGGGAAAGATGCTGTGATGGTTAATTTTATGTGTCAACTTGATTGGTCAACAGTTATTCTGGGTTTTCCTGTGAGGATGTTTTTGGATGGGATTAACATTTAAATCAGTAGAGTGAGTAAAGTAGATTGCCCTAAGAGAATGAGTAAAGCAGATCATCCTATGTGGGTGGGCCTCACCCAAATCAGTTTAAGGCCTGAATAAAATAAATAGGCTGACCCTTACTAAGTAAGAGAGTCTTCTTTCCATCTGACTTCCTTAAAACTGGACCATCAGTGTTATGGCCTGCCTATGGACATGAAATGAAACATCAGCTCTTTCTGGGTCTCAAACCTGGAGCTGGCCAGCCTTAGAACTAGGATGATGGGCTCTCCTGGTTTTCAGGCCTCCAGACTCAGATTGGAACTAGAGCTCCGACTCTTCAGGGTATCTACTGTGCCAACCGCAGGTCTTGGAACTTAGGCTATATATCACACATGATAACTGAACACAGGTCCAGCTGCCTACCACGATGGAAGACAAACTTGTGAGTGAGAGAGGTGCTCCAAATGCCAGCAATCTGATTCAGATGTGGGAATGTTTAAAGCTGTCCCAGAAGTTCCTAAGTTGCCTCATTTTTTGAATTTTTGTTTCTTCATTTTGTTCTGAGTGAATATTTATTTTTCCCTTCTGTTTTTAAATCATTTATTTGAGTCCCAGTTTCCTTCCCTTCACTGTTGGTTCCCTGTATATTTTTCTTTATTTCACTTTACATAGCCTTAACTTATTCCTCTATTTTATAACCATACTCAACCATTTCTGTGAGCACCCTGATTACTAGTGTTTAGAACTCTGCATCTGATAGGTTGGCTATCTCTTCATCACTTAGGTTTGTGTTTGGAGCTTTGATCTGTTCATTTGGACCATATTTTTGTCTCAGCACACCTATTATGTTGTAAGGGTCAGAGTCTTGTAAGGGGTATTTGACAGGGTGGGGCAAGCCACATCGCTGCATTGTGGTGCTATAGGTGGGAGAGGATTCCGAGAGGACACAATGCCACAAGCAAATTGGGCCCTTCTTGTGCTGATTCCCAGATGTATGGGCTTGTGGGCCCTGTGGGTCTCTCCAAGGGACTCAGGCAGTTTTTATAGGGAGGGAGAGTGAAAGCAGAACAAAGAGGTCAAGGGGTGGGTTTAAAAGTTCTCTACATGCAGACCAGCACAGTCTTTTCCAATAAGGACCTTGAAAATGATCAAATGATGGTCTGGTTTGGAGTTTTACTGTTGAAGTTCAGCAAATCTCTCAGAGCTGGGATGACTGAATGTTGGATTCTGTATCTTATGTAGTTCATTAGATTCTCATACAAACATGTTATTTATCTATAAGCTACATATTAGTCAGAGTCAGCATTTATAGAAACAATGTGAAAAGAATGGTAGAGTGGGTTATAATTCCCTACTATTACAATATCAGTAGATAGAAAGATGATAGATAGATAGATGATAGATAGATAGATAGATTAGATAGATAAATAGATAGATAGAGGATAGATAGATCATCTTATTTCTGCTTTTTCTCTGGAGAACCCTAACACAGAGCTAATGTTTCTAAGCCTCAATTTCATCATCTATAAAATGGGAATTGACAACACCTACTCGTAGAGTTGCTACAAAGATTCAATGAATTCTTGCATCTGAGCATTGACATGGGACAATAAATGTTAAGTACAATATTAAGAAGTATCAGTGCCCTCCAGTGAAAGACCACTAATAATACTCCTATAGTTGGACAAGTTGAGTTCATTACCTATTGTGGTGAAGGAGAACATACAACAAGATGAACTATGGGTCATCTCAGTAAGAGTTTTAGAAAAGATTGTGATAAGATTTGAGTTTATGTTTAGGTAATTTGAAGAGGGTTTAAGAAAGTGACACTTTGTGAAAGAATACCTTCCCGGCCATCCCGCGGTATTCATCTCGGCTGCGGATGTTCATTAAACACGCATAATACACAGAATCTAGCATAATTCTGTGGGGACATAGAGAACATGGCCACCCCCTCCTGTGGGGAGCGCCGTTCCTTTACCCCAGTGGGTTTATTGAGAAAGTAGACTCAGTTTGTGGATTCACAGTCTGGCAGAAAGGATCAAAGGGAACAGGTAACTTACAAAGATGCTAGCAGAATTTCTGCTGTGATTCCGGGCAAAGATTAGAGTTTTATCATATGAAAGGACTACAGGTTCCAAAGGGCTAGTTTTGGTTTCCTGTCTGTGCCTTTAAATTCTAAGTTAATAACATCCTCCAGCAAATAGATCTCACAGGATCTTGCATATTCTATGTCCCAGGCCTGATTACCCTGGGGATCCACCGCCTCTGGTCTGAGCTGCCCTTTTGGCTATTTGCTTAGCCCTGAGAAGGGCAGGAAACAGAGGCAGCAAGGAGACTTGGATTTCTTACATCTAAGTACAAAGACTCAGGCTTAGAGGGGGCAGGGGTTGATGTCGATCACCCCTTCCTTTCCACAGCCCCTTCATTTCCACAGCCTCATGAGTCTCATTCCAGAGGCTTTTACATGATCAGCACCTGTCTTAGGTCCATTCTCTGTCCTAGAGAATTGTTACCCGTCATTGGTTAACTGATCAAACATTAAAGGCCAAGCACTGAACAGGTAGCATTCATACCAGGGGAATAAGTTTTGTCTCCTTAGTGGCTCCTGGTCTGGAGGTCTCTCACTCAGCCTAAATCACAGGGAGTCACAGCTTCCTGAGACCAGGCAGGGTGGTTCCCAACAACACTTGTTCTGGATTGAATGCTGTCAGAAAGATGGAATAATTCTGTGGTAAGAAATCTGGAGTGGGTAAAATTGTCCTACCCCAACAGATATGTCCAAATGCTAAACCCCAGTACCTATGTATGTGACCTTATTTTGAAAAGAAGTCTTTGCACAAAGAATTAAACAAAGATTGTAGAGATGAGATTATCCTGGATTAACCAGGTGGGCTCTAAATCTAATGACAAGAATCCTTCTAAGAAGAGAAGACACAGAAACAAAGAGGAGAAACACAAGAGAGAAGGCAATTTGAAGACAGAGATACATGTTACAGTGATGCATCTAAAAGGCAAGGGATGCCAAGAATTAACAGCAGCCACCAGAAGCTACAAGGTAGGCATGGGGCAGATTCTCACTCATAGATTCCAGAGGCAACCAACCCTTCACGCCTTGATTTCAGACTTACAGACTCCAAAACAGTGGAATAGTAACTGTTTGTCGCTTTAAACCACCCAGTTTATGGTCATTTGTTATGGCAGCCCTAGGAAACTAAAACAATATCTCAGTAAATCTTATCTAGAGAGAAGGCAAGCTATAGGGAGGCTAAAGAAGCAGTAGCCACTACTACTAGCCAGGAGAAGTGTACACTTGGTGTACTGTGACTTGAACATTTTTCAAGTTGTATTTGAGTTCAGACATGATTACAAAATGGACTCTTTTTCATCTTGATTTGTTAAAATTATGAAGTAATCTCGTCTTATGTTGGTGCTCTATAAAACTGTTTATGTTCAATGGGAGAACACCAGGCTCTAAGACAACAGGGGCTTCTTTTCTCTCTTTTGGAAACTTCTGAGAGAAATCAACTAAAAAAAAATCCTCCATTAAACCCAAATTGACCTTGTGGAGGCAAGGAGGTAGGGCTATGAGAAGTAGTTACTCTTTCATTTTAGCCTTTTTGTTGATTGTTGAAGAATTGCTGTTATCTGTCAGATTAGAAAATGTATGTTTTCTTCATCCTAAGAAATACATTCGGATTTAGTTCCAAGCATACAGGCTACCCATTGATACTGCAACAAATGAATTAAAATATGAGCAGTTCCAAGTGTCAAGAGTGTTTTCATCATTTTCATTGTTGTCAAAGAAACCAATGGCAGCATGTGTTCAAACACAAGCCAGGTTGTTGGTGCATGTCCAAGAGGCCCACATCTTGGGACAACTCTCTGAGGATAGCCATCTGGAGATGGACAGCTCCCTCTGCCATCCAGAAATGTTTTGCAAAGAATTTCTGTTACTTATTTCATAGCTGAACTACAGTAAATATGCATTTACTCTAAGACATCATGACTAGGTGATGCAATAATTAAAACCCTTCTTTCCCCATTTTATTCCATCCTTGCCTAGAAACACACATGCATCTTCTTCACAGTGCTGTGACAGCCTCATTCTAGGCTGTCAGATCTTTCAGACACTGTGTTTTCCCTGTGGACTAATGGAGCCTTGGAGAAACACTGCATATCAGTGACTTTTTGTTCTTGACTTTTTATTTTGAGCTCTTTATAACTTAGCTCAATGCAAGTGCTCCTAAGGGGTTTTGCTTTCTCTTCTAACAAACATGGACCCCCCAAAGCAACAGACAATGCAACATGTGTTCCTGTATCCTTACTATACAAAACATGCAATGTTTTTGCCTCCCCAGTAATGAAGGTGTTCTTTTCCTTTAGTACAAGAGTAATCATCTATTATTCCATGATCTTAATTACTATATCAGGATGTTATCCATTGCAAGTAACAGAAAATTCAACTAGAAGTGGGGAAAAAATATTCTTTCACATAACAAGAAACCCAGAGTTAGGACAGTTCCCAGGTAGTTTTGCTTAGAATCTCACAGTACAATTAAGGACACAGGTCCTTTTCTCTCTTCACTCTGGTCAGCACATTGGCTTTTTCTTTGGGCTGGCTTCCCTCATGGGGGACAAGGTGGTGGTGTCTCCAGGCATCATGCTTCACCTAGTACTCAAATGGCAGAAGCCCAAATGGAGAATATTCCTTCCTTGGATGCTTATTGAAAAGATAGGAGAAATGTCCCTGAAATCTTATATCAGACTGCTGACCCTCATGGACCCAAATAGTGTAACATGCCCATTTGTGAACTAAACACTGACAAAGATAATTGAATTTTATTCGTTGACTTAAGAGTCACTTCCTTGGGCTAAAGAACTTCTTGGTATACCCTTAAAGGAGTTGGTCACTCTCTGCCTTTTAAAAATCAAAGGTGGGGGATGACTCCCAGGTAGGCAAAAGACAGAACCTACTGTGGACCCTAAGAAAGACCTACCAAGAAAGGCTCCTGGTGGCTAACTAGGCTCAAACTTAAAAAGCAAAACCTAGCAGCTGTTTTTAAACAGGATTCTCTCACATAAATTGCATTTGAGGGAGAAGTCTGCACTGAACTGCTTGCCTCTCACACTAAACTACCTTGCCTGCACTGTTCTGTCATCTGAGCCAGCCCTTCTAAAGGAGTGCCTGGAATTATATTTCATCCAATAGGACTGAGACTTTTTCCATCCAAGTACAACTGTGCAGCTATTTCCCATCAGCATATTCACTGACCGATCAGAACAGCTTCATTTTGAATCAGGACAGTGTCTTTTGGACCAATCAAACTGCAAGGATTCGGAGTCCTCATTTATATAATGATGAAAAAATCAAGGACCCATGTGGGGACTTCTGTCTATGTAACTCAGTTCCCCTCTGGCTCGGGGACTGTACTTTCCCATTCCCCTAAGAATAAGGACTGTACTTCGCTGGCCAGTGCAGAGCAGGACGGGCAGAGCAGAGCAGAGCTATCTACTTGGAGAGGAGCCTCACACCAGAGCCACCTCACCCCCAGGCCACCCCACAGCTATTTGGTTCCACAGCTGTGCTTCTTTATAATTGAGCTGTTCTACAGCCATGCTGTATCACAATTTACCTGTTTGCACTGAATAAAGTTTCTTTCTTCACTGCATCCCAAATTGAAGATTCTTCTTGGCACTGGATTGGTGCCAATGACCATTAGTTGACACTCTCAACCTAGAGGTTTCCAGAAGAAAGCTCCAATAGTACCTGCACACATGCCACAAAGCAATCTGGAGTTATTTACTTCCAGGTTAACCTTGTGGAGTTATCTGTTTACAGATTAACTCAGAAACACTCAGATTTCAACTGGAAGTTGCTACCAAACCCAATATAAAGAATGTCATAGATGAGACAAAACAAAACAGCAATCCTTTTTTTATTTTACTGCAACTATAGATGTGTTTCCTGAAGAGATATGAGCAATGCATAAGTACACAAGAGGTTATTTAAATTGTGTTTCCTTGAGGGTTTTACATAAAATGCTGTAGCATTTTGTATAAAATGCATCAGAGTGTGTGCTTGTTGTAGTGATGTTTGATTGCAATCCGATTTTCTCCAAGGTTTTAGGTAAATGCTATTTTATAGGGGAATGAAAGAGCGAAAAAAACCTCCTTGATTCCTCCAGTGCCTGGAAGCAGGATTCCAAGAATTGATTCATTAGGTGTAGGGAGCTAAGAGCTAATGAGCATTAATTGTGCCTATCCAGATGATGAAGGGCTTTTATTAGTTTTAATAATGATTCTCAGTCTCCTTTCTCCATGCCAGACCTCTCCTAACGATTCTACAAATCACTAGCATCTGACTAAAAGATCCTTTTCAATCTTGAACAGATTTAAGTTTTCTCTTATTTGAAAGCTGGCTTTTCTAAGGGTGCTGAGCATGTCCAGAAGGCAGAAGCATCTGCTCTGGGGTTCCCACTGAAGACTCTCTGCCTTTATAGAATGCACTCTGCATGGCCACAAACAGATGCTTCAAAACATTACATAGTTATGGGTCCTTGCCCTTTGTTCTGGTTATCTATTTTGCTACATAACAAACCATCCCCAATTGCAGTGACTGAAAACACAATTTATCTCACTCTCAGTTGTGTAGATCAGGAAGACAGGAAGAGCTCAGCAGGTACTTGGTCTGTGGTCCACACAGCATCACCTGGGACACATAGGGCTGAGGGATTTGCCTTCAAGGTGGCTTCCTCACTCATGAGTCTGGCACCTTGGCCTCTCTCTCTCCACGCAGTACCTCATTTACTACAGCCTTTCCACATAGCTTTGGCTTCTCACAGCATTATGGTTTCAATGTGTCCTATTTCTCAAGTGGTGGCTAGATTCCAAGAGACATGAAGCAGAAGCTATCAGGCCATTTGAATCCTATTCCCAGAGCTGGCACAGCATCACTTATGCTTTATTCTGTTGGTCTAAGTACTCACAAGGCTCATCCAGATTCAAGGAAATGGGGAGAGTCCAAGTCTTGATGGAATTTGGCAAAACAACAATGTAGAAGAGCATATAGAAGATATTGTTGTGGTCATCTTTAGCAAGTACAATCTGTCACCTTCCTTTAAAAAAATATGTGACTTTTCTTTCTTCTTTTACTTTATAGGGGTTCTTTGAGGTTAAACCACACATTTTGCACTTATGAAGAGCCCTAAATACACTGTGAGGTGTTAAAAATAGTGGTCCCTCAGTTAAGTCCCAACCGATGCTGGAGACTGATTTAATCCACATAACAGTCTTCAGCCCTTCACACCCTTGTGGGTAGTATAATATATAGCAAAACAATGTCATAGAGGCTTTCATTCTTTTTAGAACAAGGTAACTGCCAAGATTTGTAGGAGTCCCAGTGAGCATAAAATCTAGTTGGAAGAAGGACATGAAAAATCAAGGGAAGGAGTGATAAGACACAAAGTGAGGAAGATAAGAGAAGGAAAGATACAAGAGAGTTTTCAACACCAGAAAGCACTCTGAGTTAAGCTGATAGGACTTTATGAAAAGGGTATCTGAAAGCTCGCAAAATCACTGGGAGACTAGAGACCTGGACTCAGGAGGGCAGGAATGTGGCAAGTTTGGTGCAATCAGAATAAAGCCAAATCATACCACAAAACCAATCCAGGGAAATCTTACACCAATCAATGTCTCTGTTCACTGGATGCCACAGCTTGCATGGCTGCTGCCCCTGTCACTGCTATTGCTACCCCAACCTGGAAGTGGCCACTGCAGCTGCTGCCACTTGCCACCATATGGGTCATCTGCTGTGTCTGTTTCTTAGTGCTAGTTCTGGGGAGGGTGCATCTCATTGGCTGAGTCTGGGAAACATGTCCATGCCACATTGCAAAGGGAGTCTGGGGGAGTGAGTAAATCATCAGCTGCTTTCTCCCATCAAGATCCATAAAGTGGTTGTTCCTAAAATAGAAAGGAAGTTCAGGTAATAAATAGCAAAATCTGCTCTTTAACAACTCAGTCATTCCATAACCCTTCATGGAGACTTTATGTACAGCACTATTCTAGGCATTGAGAAGAAAAGGAGAGTAGGAAATACTTGGAACACACCTTTGTATTGGGGGAGAGTGACAAAAAAATAAAGAAACAAGATAGTGCAGATAATAAGTGCAATGGAGAAAATAAATCTGTAATAGGACAGAGTCACTGGGAAATGTATGGGGCAGGGATTGTTCAAATGAGAAAATTAAGGAAGGCCTCTCAGGAGTTAACAGTGTTAGGTAGGGAGCAGAGAGGTGAGAAGGAGTTGGCCACTGTGAAGATCTGAGGGAAGAAGCTTCCAGATAGAGGAAGAACAATTGCCAAGTTCCTGAGGTGGGAACCCATTAGAAGCCATAAAAGAAACATGAGCCAGGATGCCTGGAGAAAAATGAGCAACATGGAGGTCTAAGGATATTGAGTAGCAAGCCGTTAATAATGGCTAGGGCTCCCTTAGTTAGACAAGAGACAGGATATGGTAAGGACACCTTGACACTTGGGGATATGGTAACTTTTCTTATGGTAGGGACAGTACTGTCCTAGAAGCTGTGTCAAGAATGGTTGTATGGATTCACAGAGGCTGTTGACCTTCTTGGCCAATACCCACTATAAGCACACCTCATTTTATTGCACTTTGTTTTATTGCTCTTGACAGATGTTGTATTTTTGTACAAACTGAAGGCAAGACCCTCCACCAGCAAAAAGACTGTAACATGCTTTATTGCATACAATACTTGCTTTATTGTGGTAATCTGGAACTGAACTGCAATTATCTCCAAGGAATTCCTGTGTAAGAAATATGTTATTCCACTACCCAGTAAACACACATACATATAAGTGATGGTTAATTTTCTGCATCAGCTTATCTAGGCTACCCTACCCAGATATTTGGTGAAAGATCAGACTAGATGTTGATGTGAAGGTATTTTTGGTGACATTAGTAGATTATCCTGAATAAAATGGGTGGGGCTGATGCAATAAGTGGAAAGCCTGAAGAAAAAACAGACTGAAATCCTCTGAAAAAGGGAATTCTGCCTCTAGGCAATTTTGGACTTAAGCTGCAACATTAACTATTCCCTGGATCTTCAACCTGGTCCCCTGCCCTGCAGATTTTGGACTGCCTAGCCTCTCAATTCCTCTCTCTCTCTCTCTCTCTCTCTCTCTCTCTCTCTCTCTCAGGAAAACCCCAATGAATAATATATGCTATATTATTGCATATATAGTTAATATATAGGTACTATATATAGTATTCACAAAACAATACTTACCTCTTTGCATATAATGTAGTCTGGTATTGTCTATCCTCTTTTATTACAGAAAACAGTTGCTCATTACAACCAACTAACTGGAGTTCATGCCTGTGAGGCTTTCCTGAGTTACCAGTGCCTTTATGCTGCCTCAATTCTGGGAGTGGTAATGAGTCATAAAGTAGGAACAAAACTTAGAAATTTCTTAATTCACCCATTGTCATTTTAGAAACAAGGAAACTGAAGAACAACATATGAAGTGATTTGCCTTTGACTCCTTTTACCCCAAGAAGTTTGTCATTTGATAACACAGCCATGCAAAGAATGTAATATAAAGTCATATCTCCTCTCCTTAGATATTTGCCTTTTAAAAAAATGATTTCCAGAGAGGAACTGATTAAACCAAAGAAAGCCTAAGAGTGGATTTCAGGCACAGCTGCATCTGAGTGAGGGTGTCAGCATCTTCTCAACCCTCTCAGGTTGCACTGAACTACCTGTCTAAATAAAAGACCATTTCTCATCACAATAATTGACATGCTGATTACTCATTACCAATTTTCTTTTCCTTCTTGATGCTTGTGTCTAGTGCAAAAGCAGTTCTGCCTTTTCTTGAATTGTCAGTAACTAGAAGTTAGAGTGATGCTGTGGAAGATGAGCCTTCTAGCTGGAAAAAGTTGTATCCAAAAGTCTTGCAAGAGTCTGATCGGTCAATAGCACAGCAAAGCTCACCGTTCACTCCTTCACAAAGCCTTAACACCTGCTCAGAACAAGCATTTGAAGTGAGTCCACCCACTCCTTAGTTCCCTGCCCACAGATTCTGCTCACAGGGATCCCAGGAAACATAATATGGAGACATTACAATGGGCACAGTCCAGTGAACAGGGTGTCAGGTCATGAGCAGCTTTGTGGAGACCTGCCCAAAAACCTGATCCATAAGCCTTTTTCACTTTTGAAGCCAACTTGGCTCCTCAATTTAAAAACAAAAAAAGTTTGGCTTTCTAGAATTAATTTGATTTATCTTTTGTAAATAGCTAAAATGTTGGGAAGTCTTTCTTTCTTTTTTCTTTTTAATCTCTAGAATTAGTTGTTTCTGTGCATTTCTTTCTAACCTTCCATACCAAACTCTCAGTGTGAAAAGACACCATGTCCCAATCATTTCATATCCATCCACCAGAGCTATTATACTGCCTTGCACATATCAGATACTTAATACATATCTGTGAAATGGATGATATTCCTTTGCCTAGAAATGTGTTTAGAAAGACTATGAGGCAGCATTTCTCAAGGTCTGAGAAATACAGTCTTATGAAACACTCTTCCCCAAAGAATTTCATGGTCACATCAATTCAGGAAACAATATAATCTATAGTCTCATACAATAAAGTCAAATGAATATACATATAATAAAGCCACCAACTACAGAACATGTATGAATGACCCATGGACATGGACAACAAACAGTGTGGGGATTAGAATTGGGACAGATGTCATAGAATAACAATAAGAAATAAAATAAGATAAATAAAGACACTGAAAAGGCCTGCTGTAAAGAAAGCAGTATTTCTCACAGCTACTTGAACATGAGACCCTTCTGTTGTTGAACACTACTAGCATTCTGTAAAACTCTTCTACATTCACGCTTTGCAAAACACGCTTTGGGAAAATGCTGCTTTAGAAACGTATGCAAGGAGATTGGAAGTCATCACTCGATATTCATAGTTACAACAAAAAAGCTGAAGAAACTAAAAATCAAAAATTCTTCTTCAATCCATCAGGGACTTGAGATCAAAGGGCAAATTTCTGCCACCCAATTCAGAGAAAGATTCACAGGTATTTAGATGCAAAGCAGGACGGATTATCAGAGCAGAGACCTCTGCAGGAACCAGTGCCAAGCACGGAAACATAAATTGCACTGGATGCATTGCTGGAGGCTCAGTGTGGACAGTTGGAGTGATAAAAACTCCAGGGGGAAGTCTGTCTTAAGGAGATGCCCCACACTTTTGTGCACTAACAGGTTCTCATAGAGAAGACAAGACAGGAAAATTAAGTTCTTCTGGCTTATGGTTTGCAGTAAAATAGCCACTCTGAAATATGCCAGAACATTCTGTTCTTAATCAGGCCTGCCCTCAGGGGAAACTATATTTCAGAAAACCCCTGTAATCAACAGGGGTTTTACTAAAACCTAAGTGATCTAGAGGAGGAGAAAATCCCAGGGCCCACCCATTATAGCCCTTCTGTTTCACCTAAGGAGAAAGAAGCACTTGTAAAGGTTGCATCCCAAGAGCACAGGCTCAGGAAGTGACTGAGCCCCAATGAAGACTATGGCCTGCTTTGTCCACCCCCACACCTTGTCACCACATCATTGGGGGTTCTGTGTAGTAACAAGAGAATACAAGGAAACTTATGTAGAGGTCCACCTTGAATGGATGCAATGAATGCTGGGAGGAAGAAAGCAGCAGCAGTATGAGAGAAATACTTTTTCCTCCACCCAACATGATTTTCCTCTCCCCTACCCACTATTCCCCATGTTTGCTTCTATCACCAATCATGCCTTCCCACCTACCCCAGTCCTATCAATCCTTCAACTTTCTCCTTTTGTAGAAGCACCCCTGAGGACTCTAGCCCACAGTGCTCCCTGCTGCACTTGTGGTCTTTACCATACAAATAACTTAGAGCCCCAATTCAAATACTAGCTGGATTTTTTTTCTGGTGGTTCCATATCACCCCAGTAGTATATCAGCTTTGTAAGAGCAGGGAAGTGTGAATAATTTGATGTCTTCACCTCCTGTGGCATGTAGCATCTTGCTTCACATCCACTTGCTGGATCAATAGCCATCTATAGGCTGCTAACAACAGGCCTCTAGTAAGTGTTGCATGCGAGATACAAAGATAAACCAGACAGGTGTGAAGGGGTTAGTAGATAAGTTGGCTCTTTTTTCACAAGGTGAAAGAGAAAAACTGTGTAGTTGCAAGAACTACCCTGAAGAGGAGCACATTCTCATGGGCTCCTTTCAAACAGCCTTCAGGACAAGGTGAGGGTGAATTGGGTACTGCTCTCAACACCATTTGCTCAAGATCTGCTCACAAACTGCAGGTACTTCCATGCTGACCTGCTCTGATTGGTTGCACTGAAGCAAGAAGGAAAAATAAAGAAAACACAAACTCTTGACCCTTAAAAGAAGTATGATTCCATCTTCAAGTTTCTAGTGAAGGTTTAGGTCTGCTCTGAATAACCTAAACCAGAAGACACCCACTGCAAGATGATTTCATTTCTTTTGGGGGAGACATTTTCGTACAGTGAAAAAAGGTGCTTCACAGTAGCAGGTCTGCCCCTTAGTAGCAAAGCCACCACTCCGAACCCGAGTTTCCTCATTTCTACGATGGAGCAATTGTACTTACCTTGCAGGTTTACCATAAGAATTAGAGACAAAGCTCGAGCAGTGCCAGGAACAACACCTGATAATAAGTAGCAGCAATCCTCATTACAAAAGTAGAAATACCAACCCTTTAACAAGATTCCTTTTACTAAACTTGCAAGAAAAACCTAAAATGGAGTGTTTGTCCTCTTGATATGTGGCTTAAATTGTTTCTCCCTTTTTCAATCCAATTTCAAAAATAGCATTCCTGATAAATTAATTTTCTTAACATAAAAACACCCCAAATTTTATCATACACCAGAAGTGACGCCCACCAGTCTCAAAGTCAATTTGTCTGAGTATGAGATTATAGAAAAGTAGAGAGATCTCATACTTTATAGAACTGATTAGCATTTTCTACTCAGACCTCATGTGCCACATGAGTGTTCTATGATTATCCCAGCAGTTTAGAATAAAAAATGAATAGAATGCTTGTGCTGAAAGCTTTGGTAAATTTTTAGTTTGTTTTTTTTTATTAGTCTGGCAGTAAAAGATATTTATTTTCCAGATTGAAACCTGATCTTTATCTCCCTCAGCCCTATGTTCTTACTTCTTGTAGAACATTTAGATCAGTTATGCAAGCTGTTCAATGTGAGTGAAGCTGCTACATGCAGCTTCTCTTGATTGTGAGCATTGAGGAAGGCTCTTGGGGTTAGTTCCAACCTCTATTACCTGATATAGAATTGAAGATCCTTCAGGAAACTACTGGAGATTTGTGAGTTCTGAAAGTTCTATTGGATCCAGGTAGGTCTAGGCCCAGAACTCCCCCAAAGATGCCTCGATGGAGTTGGGATTGCCACGAGTCTCTTAAGTATTTGCCTCTCACTTGTATTTAACCTCACATATTCCAAAGTTTCTCTAAGCCAGAGTAGAAGCAGCTTCCCACTGCCCTGACCTGTACATTGCCCCATGCCCTAAGCTGGGATCAGGCTCGGCTGTCCAAAGAGCTCATTACCTTTGTCTAGGGAATAGAGGAACTGACAAGGAGCTAAGCCTTGGGTGAGATGCCAAAGCTCTTGTTACGTGAAAAACCTGTTTGACTTCTTCATGCTAGAGTAGAGGTTTCATAATGCTGTGCCATTTCCCTGGTATAAGTGGCTTGTGATTTACTAGTTTCTGAAAGTGAAATCAGAATATGCAGAAGACATGGTCTCAGTCAGATCTGTAGAAATCATTTCTTGGTTTCTGATCAACATGCTCTGAATTACGGTCTTCAATTAAGAAGCTGCTCTGTTTAACATATGAGTGGCTATAAGTGGCGCTCCTCAGGCTAGTTTACTTTTCTCCCTAGTGCACAGTATGCCCACTAGAATCTAAAGTTGATTGTTTTTGTTTTTTTAATCAACCTTTTCATAGGGATATAAAGAACACCCCCCGCCCTGTACTGGATTAATGAGTAAGCATCAGTAACTAACATTTATTGAGAACTTAACAGCATCAGGTACTGTTCTAAGTTCTTTACATATAAATCCTCATTCTGCATGACAGGCAGTCTATGAGACAGACATTATTACCACCCCCATCTTAAGATGAGGAGACTGATGAAGCATGGAGTGGTTGTCACACATCCAAAATTGTACAGCTGGAAAGTGGTCAGCTAAGAGTTGAACCCAAGAAGACTGTATTCAGAGTCTCTAAGCTGCTATACCAAACTACCTGCCCTAGAATTAGGGACCTGGGATCCAGCCTTGCTTCTTGGTATTTTTCTTAATTTTTTTATTGTTGTTCAAGTACAATCATCTCCATTTTCAGCCCACCATGCCCATCCTCCCCACCCACTCGCCATCCCACACTCTAACGCACCCCCTTTGGCTTGTCCATGCGTCCTTCACACATGTTCCTTGATCCCTCCCCTACTATCCCTCTCCCTCCTCCTCTGATTACTGCCAAATTGTTCTTTATATCAATGTCTCTGGTTGTATTTTCCTTGCTTGTTTGTTTTGTTGATTAGGTTCCACTTATAGGTGAGATTGTATGATATTTCTTTTCACCACTTAGCTTGTTTCACTTAGCACAATGCTCTCCAGTTCCATCCATGATGTTGCAAAGCGTAGGAGCTCCTTCTTTCTTTCTGC
>PVIA01010269.1:0-53117 GCA_004024845.1 Tonatia bakeri | reverse complement strand
ACACCAAGCAAGCCTCGGTTTCTTTCGCAGATTCTGACTTTTTACCTAATTACCTACTTTCACAAGAAACTCATTATGGGAGTGAGGGGGTGTGGGTGACCTGCCCCGGTCTGGGCAGGGGATTTTACCAACTCTGATGTCGGGAGTGCGACGGCCAGGGTGTCCACAGGCTGTCGTTCTCAGAGGACACAAAATCCAATCTCCGATCCCTGAGCGCCGGGCAGCCATGCGGGGTTACTTGTTGCTCTGCCCTCTGCCTGTCCCTGCTGTGCGTTGTGTGTTGACAAATGCTCAGTCGGCGACCCCTCCTGCACCACCAGCCCCCTGCCCCCATGTGCCCACTGCAGCCCATGCCACTCCACCCGGGAGGTGAAGGAGGCGATGCCCCCCCCCACCCCCTGCCTTGTGGGGAAAGATGGGTGTGCAGAGCCTTGTCCAATGGGAAGGAGCGCTTGGGTTGGAAATAGGAAAAATTGTCATTTTCTCAGCTGCCAACACAGCAGAGAAATGATCTCAATTTTCTGTGGCTGTTTTCAGCAGGAGAAAAACCAGCCAGCCGCCAGCCCCCATGCATGAGAGGTCTGAAAGGGAGGGAGGGGAGGCTGGAGCTGGGGGAGGGGCGGGGAGAGAAGCGGAGAGGCCTGGCTCCCCACTCAGGCACTGCGGCCCCCCTCCCTGAGAAAGCACCCCTCACCCCCAGCACCCACTGCCCACACATTCTGTTGGAGCAGCTGTTGAACTGTCTAGTCATCTTAATAGTCACTTCTATTAACTGAGCACCTACTGTGGGCCCTACTGTGTGCCGCGCCCTCTGCTGAGCACCAGAAATCACCCGAGAAGGCAGCGGTAGATGGCTCTCCTCCTCACCCCTCCCTGCACTTGGCTCTGACACAAAACTGCCTGGCTCTGTCACTTCCTACGAGACTTGGGATTCTGCCTCAGTTTCCTCATCTGCAAATGATTCTAAACATACCCAACGTACAGGGGTGTTTGGATGATTAAATGAGTCATTATTTCACGTCAAATATTTAGCATAGTATCTGGTCCTACTAAGTGTCCAAAAAACAATAGTAGTCAATATTCTTGTTATTACTAGTATTAGCCCATGCCAGGCACTCAGGACAGACTGAGTTTTCTTCATTTTTAGCGTAAAACATTGTTACTAAAAATGAAGGAAACACGGTGCCTGTCCCGTGAGGGACTTCCGAGGCAGCGTCCTGGGGTGATGAGCCGCATCTGCGCAGACTGTGATAAAACCCAGCCCCGGGCGTGTTGGAAGGCGTACAGAGTGTCGTGGAGCAGGAAAAATCTCATAACTGTCCAAGGAATCCGGGGAGGCTTCGTGAAGGAGGTGCCACTTCAGGGGCCTTAATCAAGTTAGAAGATTCTGCCTCTGAAGCCTGCTATTAAGTGAGCGTCTACTCCGTGTCTGATCCCCTGGGGAAGACAGAAACACGAGGCAAAAACGGTCACTGGCCTGTCGTTCTGAGTCCAGCTGGCAGAGAGCCAAGGCTGCCTGGGAAGGAGCAGCTGGGAGCTAGATGCAGGGTGTGTGGTGGGTTATTCTTTACCTGGATAGCCTCTTGATGCCTCCCAGAACTTTGAGCCTGTGTTTCACACAGCACTGGGGAGCTATTGAGTGTTATGGAGTGAGGGAGTGACATGATCCAAGCAGGGTTCTCAACAATGACTTCGTCGGGGACCATTTGCAGACTGGAGCGACCATGCAGAGAGGTGGTTCCGCAACTGATCTGGGAGTGAGGGCTCCTGGGATGCGGAGGGACCACCAGGCATCATCAGAGGTCCCACCACCTGGGGAGAGCCCACTCTCAGATCCAGGGAGACAGATCTGAGTGTTAGGCCTGCCCGCCCCTTCCCGGGGCCCTGATTTCTCTCTTCGGCATCTTGGTTTCCGCCTCTGGAAGATCAGACGGCAAGTGGGAGGTGCGCAGCCTGAGGCTCGGTATTTGGCCCTGTCTTCGTTATTTTAGCAGCGAAGGCCCAGAGAGCAGAGGGGCCTTGTCCACAGCTCACAGCCAGTTCTGACCCCCGTGGGGTGCTCCATTGTCCAGCAGCCCTGGGGAAGGGGCTGAGGACGAGAACTGAGAGACACAGGGTCTCCCCCTGTTGTTATCAGGGGCCTCGGTTCCTCCCTCATCCTCACCCTGGCTGGCATCCAGGGGTCACTGCCAGTGTCAGGGCCCCAGGAGAGCCTCAGAAGAAGCTGGCATGTCAGGGGACGGTGGTGGCATTCCAAGTGACACAAAGGCAGTGTGCCTGCATAAGCCGGGAGCCCCGGCCTGCCTGGTCCCCCCGAGCCCCATCTTCCCCCTCTGGACACAGGGAGCACCTGCACTGCCTCTCTGAGGCGGGCGGGGCTGCTGCGAGCACAGGACACCACCATGCATGTGGAAGCGCCCGGCAGGGAGGCTGGGGGCCCGCTGGAGGGCCCGGTGAATGCGGTGGGTCTGCGTGTTTCCTTCCCTCCTACCAGGAGCCAGGCCTTGCTGCCAGGAAGCGTGTTGAAGACGGTGCCAAAGACTTCCCGGAGAGCTGTTTTGTGGTGGCTGGGTTGTTTTGTTTTGTCTGGGGTCTGATTTTCCTTACCCTGGATGCCGCCTAGCAACATGCTGCTTGTTTTAAGAACGGCAGTGGCCAGCTGCTGGACTCTCTCCAGCCATCCTTCCTTTCCTAGGACAGTGGCCGCAGGCATGTCCCCATTCCCAGTGCCTCTCCCACCCCCTGGAAGAGGAGGCGCTCCTGGGGCCAGCATGGGGTTCCGCAGCAATGCTCTGCCATGGTCATACCAGCTGCTGAGGCCGAGGCTTCCTGATATTTGCCTCTCTGGCAGCCCCCAAGCTGGGCATAAAGGCTGCCTGCACCCCAACAAGACAGGCGACCCCATCTCTCCAGGCCGCCTGCCCCATGGCCAGAATCAGGTCCTCGCTCATAGGGAGTTCCTGACACGGAGCCCAGGCAGCCTGGCCGCACTGGCTCTGACCCAGCCTGCAGCCTCAGAGGCCGCGGAGACCCTGGTCCCGGAGCTGACTTCCCTCGCTCCCCGGTCTCAGATTCCCAGCCTGCAAGCAGAGGAGAACGCACACCCATCCTGCAGGGGTGTCGGGGGCCCGGCCACTCACAGGCGCCTGCGGCTCCACCGGAGCTCTGCGCCTGGTCCCAGTCACCATTTACTCATCGTGGCCCCTCAGGAGACCCCCACAGGGCCCCCGAGTCCGTCCTCAGCCTCCCACCATGCTCTTGCTCTGCCCCCAGTACTCCCTGCGCCCTCAGACCAGCCCTTCCTTCCACCGTCCCTGTCTCTGGAAGACGGGGTTTCCTGAGCTGGGTCCATCCTGTCCCAGGGAAATGTGCCGTGAGCCACACGGGTAATTCAAGTTTTTCTAGTTTACCTCAGGAGAAAAAGTAAAAAGAAACAGGTGAAGTGAAATTTTGACAATCTCATTTAACCAATATAGCCAGAAGATTATTTCAGCATCTTATCAGTATAAATATTATTGATGCAATATTTTATATTTTCTGAAATTTTGCATTAAATCTGCACAGTCCCTTGCGCATTTTACACTTACATCACAGCACATGATGTGATGTGTTGTAATTCCAACCAGCCCCACGTCAGCTGCTCTGTGGCCACACGTGACAAGTGGCTGCCATCCCAGACAGCGCAGGCCAGGTGTCTCTGGGGCCCCAGAGTCACGGTTCTGAGGACCGGTGAGCGGGCCTCCCCGGAGACTCCCCACGCAGCGTGGCGCCTGCCGGCTCCTCCCTAGCCTGGCAGGATTCACGCCGGATTCGTGCAGCCGTGGTGGCTCCCATTCACGCAGAGACCCCGTAAATGCAAATCAGATGGAGTCACCCTGCCACCCAGAGCCCTCCATCTCGCTGAGCGTGGAAGTCAAAAGTCCCTGTGTCACAGCAGCAGACAAGGCCGACAGGGTCTGTCCCTCTTCCCCACAAGACCTTGCTGACTGTGTCTTCCCTCTCAGCTGCTCGACTCCAGCCGTGCTGTCCTTGCTGTCCTCGCCCCTGCCAGACTCCGAGCCCTGGGGCCTCGGTCCTCGCTGCATCTCTGCCTGGCACGTTCCCCAAATAAGCGTTATTTAGCCTCCCAGTGCCTTTGGGACACCACTCAAAAGCACCCTGGCCACGCCCTCCCCTGCATAGCCCCGCCCTCCCTGCATAGCCCCGCCCACCCTCACTCTGTTCCGCGTCTATTCACGGGACATATCGCGTGATATGGGTCTTCTCGTTCAGAGACTGACACAGCCACCCCATCAGGAAGGGGACCCCTGAGGGCGGGGCCATGTCTGGCTCGCTGGCTGCTCTGTTCCCCGCGCCTGGACTGGGACGAATGAATGAAACAGGTGCTCCTTACCTGCCGGTCACCCTGCCGCCCAGGGAGCCCCTGAGAAAAGAGATCTGGGAGCCAAACGGATGACAGGGACCGAGGCGGGGATTTTGTTCTTCCCCCCTCATTCATTCATTCATTCATTCATTCTCGCACTCATCCGCCATATCGTAGCTTTGTGGGCCTGGGACAATTGCTTTGAGGCCCTGAGGCTCAGTTTCCACATCTGTAAAATGGGGTAATAAGAGAGCCTTCTGCACAGGGCTGCTGTCGTGAATAAACCAGCCAGCGCAGGTGATGTGCCAGGAGCGGCGCCCAGCTGGAGCGAGGGCTCCGTAAGAGGTAGCTGTGGTTCCAATCGGTGCCTGTTTTGAACGCCACTCCACACCAAGCACTGTGACAAACGCTGGGCAGGCAGCAGCAGGGACACGGTGAAGAGGGTCTCAGATGCCCACGTGGGCTGGGATACAAACAATTCAGTGTAATCCATGCCAGGTGGCAGAGGGGCAGGCAACGGGCCTCACCTGAACTTTGGAGAGGGGCAGGTGTGGCTGCCTGGCATTCTGCAGTAACTACCACCAAAATGTCCGTGGGCCAGTGAGCGGGCGTCCGGCAGTGTCCAGGGTGGCCATCTGTGTGGAGCCTTGCCCACCCAGCTGCTGCTCTGCCCCAGACCTGCCAGAAGTCACTTTTGTCCCCTAAGCCTCAGTCTCCTTCTCTGTAAAGTGGGCTGATAACAAGCAGCAGCTACATCTTAGATCACAGGAGGTGGATGAGTTAGCGTGTGGAGAGTCCCCAGCACAGCCTGATGCTCAGCAGACGGGCTGCTGCTATTGCCAGCCCGCTGGCAGGGCCTTGGCTGCAGGGAACAGAGACAGTGCGAGTCTCCCTGCATGGCACGCCGAGTGCTGCTGGCCTTCTGTCAGTGTCTGTTGAATGCCCTGAGCGCTGGGGTGCCCCTTGAGACCCTCTCTGGACTGTGGCACAGAGGGACCGCTCAGTGGAGCGAGATACTTGAAGTCAAAGAAACCCGGGCCAGGGGAGATGGACGGAGGCTTCAGGCCACGCTTCTCCTTAAACCATCCCTACTTGAAAGTTGGGAAGACTCAGGGCCTGGAGGGGATCTCAGCCCCACTCACCCAGCCGTCAGGCCGGGCAGAGCCAGGAGTACGACCCAGGTCCCTAACTCCCAGTCCACTGGGCCTGTGGTTGTCTTCAGAGGTTTTGCCTGTAGGTGGAGTCAGGGGGACAGGGTGGACAGCAATGGCTGGAGGGAGCGGGCGGTCGGTCCCAGATGGAGCCACCCCCACCCCCTGGCTCCCCAGGGGCCTTATCGGGAGGACGGCCTCTGCAGGTGTGATGTTTACGCGGAGTAACCAGATTCCAGCTCCAATAATCACATCACAGACGCTTCAGGTGCACCTGTGGGGAGGCTTCACTAAATGCACAAGCCGGAATCATCTCCCACCGTCCCTCTCCCAGGACCCCCCCACCTCTCCTGCCCACATCATGTACACTGAACACCCACACACATGACCTGCATTCCCCAGGCACCCGGTGCCAGCCTCTGACCCCAGCCCAGGGAGGGCCAGTTAGGTTGCCCCAGGCTTAGGGAGCATTTTCTCCTCTCCGCGGCGTGGGTGGGAGGAGTGGGCATTTGAAGGTCAAGTTTTCCCTCCAGAAGCTCCCCACCATTCCCCACCATCACCGAGGAATGTGAAGTCCCTGCAGGTTCAAAAGTGGCCACCATGTATCTTACCACACCTCGTCACCCTGTCACAGGCAAGCCTCATGTGACATTGGCGGTCGCGATCCCCACTGTAGGGGTGAGGACACTGAGGCCTAGAGAGGGGAACTGACTGGCTCAGGTCACAGTGGGGAAGGGGCAGAGTGGGACTACGGCTTCGGGGACCATGTCATCCCCCCCCCAACCCCTGGCTCTGTGGTCCTGGGCCTGCAGACCTGACCCTTGACCCCCCCAACCCCTACTGTCATGTCATAGGGGAAGTGTCACACCCATCCAGCTTGATCCCAGTGCCACCCACTCACCCATGCAGATGCCCCAGTTACAAAAGGGGAAACTGAGGCAAAGAGTGGCTGGCGTCCTTCTTCATGTGTCTCAGCCCATACACGCCCCACCCATCACTTCTCCTCGGTCCCTGGTTGCTGGCTTGCAGTCTCCCAGTCTCACTGGTCAGACCTGAGCTCTGAGACCCTGGTCCTCGACCCCACACCCCGGAAACCAGGTTCTCCTCCAGGTCCCTGCAAAGCTAATCTGCATAAAACCGTCCCCAGGTCTTGCCTTTAAAAGTCTTCAACTTTTCTCTTCCTAAACGGCCCCTAAAGGATTTCTATAAATTACTCTAAGTAGCACAAAAAAAAAAAAAGGAGAAGAAGAAATAATAATAACTCAGTGACTGGCTGCCTGACCGGAATGCCAAGGGCCCTCCTCCCGCCCCCCACCTGGCTGAGGCTCCCAGCTCCTTCCCGCCAGACACTCAGACACACGGCCCCTCTGCTCCGAACCTGAGACAGGCCTGACTCTCCGACTGAGCCCTCCAGGTGCATCCCCCATCAGACCCGGAGCTCCTCCCGGCAGCAGCAGCAGCCTCCTCTCCCTGCCCGCTACCTGCCTGGGACTCTCCCCGGAACAGCACGCTGGGGCGCCTCCAGCGAAGACCGCACCTCTCTCTTCCGAGTAGGGGCTTCCTTGGCCCCCTGCCTCCTTGGGCAGGGGCTCCTCTCGCGCAGACTGCAGGCAGCACTCAGAAGCCCCCCCGCTGATTCTGACTTGCCTTGTTCTGTGACCAGTTCCCCTGCAGCAGGGGTGTCAAACTCATTTTCACTGGGGGCCGCATCAGCCTCAAGGTTGCCTTCAAAGGGCCGAATGTAATTTTAGGACTGTATAAATGTAACTACTCCCTAACTAGGGACAAGGAGCTCAGCGCTGCCACCATGTAGAAACAAGGTGCCAGGCCAGATAAAACAAGGTGGAGGGTCGGGTTCGGCCCGTGGACCTTGTATTTGCCACCTGTGCCCTATAGAGCCTCATTTCTTTCCTCCCTGATTAGAAGTCTGCGTCCTGATTCCTAGGCTGGGCTGCTTCACCGATTTGCAGTAATCAAGTATTCATTCATCCATTCATTCTACTAAAGCTTTCCAAATACCCACCGTGGGCCAGACACTGCCCGGATGTGGGTCCTTCTGCAGATTCAGCCCCCTAGGCAACCCTGTGACCAGGGCCCCAGACATGGACCTGGCTCTCCTTGGACGTGAACCCAGCCTCATCCCCTGCCTACTATCATGACCTCTTGGCCTCTTTTCAGTGTGGACCAGAGAAGGGCCCCTGGGGGGCCAGAGGCAGAGGTGGGAGGGCCCCACCAGCTCCAGGGAAAGGCCTCTATGAGACCCTGGCCTGGCTCATCCTTCCACCCATAACCTCCACAAAGAGCTCCCCTCACTTCCTGCCCACGGAGCCGTACAGGTCACGGCCAGGAGACCTTGGGCAGCCTAACCCCTCACCTGAGCCAGTCTCTTCCCTCTCCCGGGCCCCAGTGTCCTTTTCTGAGATGTGACAGATTGCATTCAGTCAGTGATTTCCTAAATTATTTTGGCCGGGAAAATACACTATATGTATTATAATGATATAAGACGTACTGCGTAAGTTATGTACGATACGTGATTATCTGTAGCACAGATTACATACGACACAGATCAAGGCAGAGCTGCTGGCTGAGTGGAGAGCGCAGGTGTCTTCCTGAGGCCCCATCTGTCTCGCCTTCCGCCGTCACCCCACGGAAGCCTGGCAACACCCCCAGTGAGTCGGGGGGCAAGTCCCTGGTCCACTTCATCCGTCCCTGAGGCCCCTGCCCCTCCCCGCTGGGGAGTCTGGGTAATGCTGCTCCTTGGGGGCTGTCCCTTCCCGTCTCTGTCCCTGCGTCCCCAGGTCCCCACCGAGTGTCCCTGTGAAGGTGAAGCCCATGAGAAGCACTGGCTCTTGTCTGGGCACCCAGCCCCCGCCCCCGAGGACCCCTGAAGGAGCCCAGCCCCTGGCCAAGTGCATGGGTAGGAGATGCTCAGAAGGCCACAGATGGGCCACCCCTGGACAGCCCTGGGGGCGGAGGGTGGTGGTTACAGATGAGATAAAACCCGTGTGTCCCCTCCCCGCACTCCCTTTGACATGCAGGGGGAGGAAGGGGGGGAACAAACGCAGACAGAGACTTCTGTTTCCTCTCTGATTTAATTGGAACCCAATTAAGTGAATAATTGTTACAACTGTGAAACCGCCTTCCACCAAGTAGAGGACGGGAGCTTGCGGGGACCAGCCGGAGTCTGCAGGAGTCAGGCTGGCCCCGGCCCTGGCCCAGCACGGGAGGGCGCTCACGGGGCAGGGAAGGGCTGACCCTCGGAACTCCTGGCCCTCCACCCAGAACTGACCCCATCTGGCCCCTGCTGCTGGACAGAGCACAGCCCCTCGGCCCCAGTCTCAGAAGTCACATTTGGACGACCGTGCTGACCCTGATGTGGACTCCCCACTCCAGATCCCAGACACCGTGCCCTCCAGGGCCAGGCGGAGGGACAGACGTGTCAGAGCCGTCCTGGGGAGAAACAGGGAGGGAGGCAGCCGAATGGAAAATGGCAGCTCTTAAGCAAAAACATCCAAGGAATGGGGCAGTGGGGTTCCTTGGGAAGCCCAGGCTGGGGCTGCGACCTGCACAGAGGGTCAGGGTACTTGTCACAGGGGCTCAGTGTCCCGTGCAGGGACAGCTCTGGCAGAGCAAAGATGCCAGCAGGAAAAAGACAGATGCAGCTGGAGACCGGGAGCCGTGAGGGGAAGGGCCACAGGGCCACGGGGCCACCAGAGCCGGAGCTCCTGGGCCCGGGCCCAGCCCTCAGTGGGCGCTCTGTCAGTGTTTGCTGTGGGAGCAGGGGAGGCCTGGTCCCCACCAGGGAGCAGGTGGAAACCAGGAGGGGTATGGGGTGGGGGAGGGCATCCTTCCTGCCTTCTCACAGTGTGGGATTTGGACAGTAGCAGCCAACGGGAGTCCTGGGAAGTGTCCCCAGAGACAAGGTGGACTCTGCCTTGCACCCTCGGAAGGTTTTCCGGAGACCCAGATCTGACCGTCACCAGAGTGTCATTAAGGAACGCTGTGGAAAGCCGAGACAAGCAGAAGTAATCCCATTGCCTGGGCCACCTGTCCCTTCCCGTGAGCCTCTGTGATGGGTGGGCGCTGGGCAGCGCCTCCGAGGGGCCTCGATGGTCGGCTGTTGGGGTAGCTGTTGAACTCAGAATGGGGGGCTTGGGAGAGCTCCCCAGCTCCTGGCTCTGCTCCACCCCAGACCAGGCTCCAGGCTGCCTCTGCCCAAGCCAGGCTGGGCTCTGCAGGGAGCTCTGACCTCTGGCCTCAGGCTGTCTTTGTCCCCAAAGTCCCAGCCCTACTTCCTTCAGATGGGGGACTCCAGAGAGGTGGCCATTCACAGGGGAGATGACCCTGATGGCCTTGGGGGAGGCAGGCTGTCCATGACCACACAGGGTGACAGTGATTAAATGGACCAGCAGCTGGGCCACCGGGGCCTTCCCTGCTGCTAATTTGGGTCAATTAAGCCAATTTGTCTTTGTCGACTTGAAGCCCTTTCCCTGTAATGGCTGCGCCCCCCCTGGGGCCTCTGAGGAAGGCAGTTCCCTGGCTACGGGGCTGCCTCTTCCCCGATCCTATCCCAAAGCCCCAGCCTTGGGGGCTTTCCTGGCCCTTGCGGCCCCTCCTCTCGCATTGCACGGCCCAGGGCCTCGCAGCTGTCCTCCCTGCCCTCGACCCATAAAGCCATAAGGCGGGTCAGGCAGGGTTAATCTCCATTCCACAGATTAGCAATCAGAGGTCCTGAGGGAGGCGATGGCTCCCAATCACCTCGAGTCACCCACCCCTCTGTCTTTAGGGCAGGCGTTAGGGCTCATCCACAGAGGGGCCGGAGCAGCAGCATTTTAGGCGAGAATGGGGTTACAGGCCAGGCCCCCAGACTGACCCTGAGGTATGTGAGCTCAGACAGGCCCCTTCATGCCTCTGGGCCTCAGTTTCCCCATCCCTACCTCGGCAGACCCTGCGGAGGAAGTTGGACCAGGACCCTATATGTCTCATGTTTGATGGAGTGTCCTGAGGTGGAGGGGTGCAGGGGGAGGGGACCCCTCTCCTGTGTCTGGGAAGTGGCGTGCTCCCTCTCCGGCTCTATTCTGAACGGGGAGGCAGGCGTGACACTGACGCACTGGCAGACTGGCGGGGCGAGGGAGGGCCGGAGCTTAGCAGTGTCCCCGAAGGAGGCCACGGCTCAGGTGCTGCCCCCATGGAGCCCACTGGGCCCTGCGCTCGGGGAAGAGGGAGCAGAGGGAGTGCAGGGCACAGGGCAGCGGCTCCTGAGGGAGGTCAGGGGGGAAGAGATTGGGGGGCCCCGCCTTAGCAGAGGCAGCGGCCACAGTGGAGTTGGGCGAGCTTCCCTCAGACCCCGCCGATGGCTTCCTCGCGACCGGAAGGGCTCACATCAAGGGCAGAGGCACGAGTCACCTCTCAGGAAACCTTCTCAGAAGTGCTGGCACAAAACACCAGGGCCTGCCGCTCAGGAGGTATCCCCACAGGCCGTGTCTGCCGGTAACCAGAGGGCCTGTGCCCACATCCTGGTGTGGAGCCCTCGCTGTCTCCCTGGTGGCTGCCTCCAGGTGACAGACGGTGGAACTGGCCTGGGGTCAGGGTGCAGGATGGTGACAAACGGGAGTTCCTTACCTCCCAGTCTTCCCCCGAGTCATCCCCCTGGCTGCCTCTCCGTGCCTGTGACCTCAGATTCTTCAGTCTGTGGGCGGGTGCAGGAAGCCGGGGTAGGGTGGGAGGCAGACTCACGGGCCACCTGGGACCCTGGGGTGGAGGCTGTCAGAGTTGGGAGGGACCCAGGGAGCGCCGGTGGGGAGACTGAGGCCTGGAAGTGTCCCACAGGGAGGAGGTGGCCCCCGCCAACACGCTGTGCAGGCATGCCCACGGAGGCCCAGATGAGCATTGCTGTCCTGGCCAGGTTGAGTACACCCTATGCCGTGCCAGTACCGTGGGACCTGGGGCGTGTGCCATGCCTGCCCCTACATGGGCATTCGGGAGACACAATATAGCAGACAGGGATGAGGAGTAGGCCTCAGCCTGGAGCCTGGAGGGGGCCCTCGGGGGCCATTCCTTCTCTGGGTGTGGTGTGTGGATGGTCCTCCCCTGGCCAGCTCTGTCTCCTGGGTGCCCCTGTATGCCCCAACCCTGTCTTTAGCCTCTTCCGTGCCCACCAAGCTCAGCCCTGTGCCCCTGTGGGCAGCCCTCCCCTGGGCCCTCTCAGCCACGCTCAGAGCATGGAGCCCCTGACTTGGCCACCCACCCACAGGATCCTTTGCCAACCCTGCAGGTCACCCGCCAGGTCTGGTCCCCACCCGTCCCCCTGCCTCACTCCCTCCCCCTAAAGGACAATGCAGGAAACCCGCCCCATCTCCCCGTCTCACCCCACCTCTTGCCCCCACCACCACTCCCTGGCCTGGGGTCTGGTTCTTGGCTGCTTTAAGGTAACAGCAGCAGCAGCTGCCACTCATGGGTGCTTACCCAGCCCCAGCGTTTCTCACCTGTCAGCTCATGTAATCTCCACAGCAACCCTTGGAGGGGGAACCAGTACCGGCTCCACTTTGCCGACTGGGAAGCAGCCCCAGAGAAGGTGGCAGCTTGCCCGAGACCGCACGGCAGCCAATGAGTGTGGAGCCGGGGGTAGGAAGGGCGGACAGGCCCTCTGGCCTGTGTTCTTCAGAACAGCTTCCCCGGGAGGGTGCTCTCCTTTCTGGCTGCCAACCCCGTCCATTCCCACCCCACCCCTGCAGTGTCCTTCCTCTGTGGCCCAGCGACCACACCCCGAGGGCTCTGCCTGGCCTGGGGGCCCCACTGCAGGCCACCTCCCCAAGAACTCTTTCCAGAATGAAAATTCGACCACGCCACCAACACCCTTCACTTTCAATAGTCTCCACCCCATTCCTGTGTGGGGAGGGAACCCTCCCAGCTCCTCGAAGTGGCCGCCCAAGGCCCCAGGATCACCCGCCATGCCCCCAAACACATGCCCTCCCAGATGACCATCAGTTCCTGGACACACTGGGCACGGAAGGCCCCCGGGGTGTCCGGCTGACCCCCCACCCCTTGCTCTTCCTGGCAAACTCCTACTCACTCTCCCGGCTGAGGGGGCCCTGAGATTCTCAGGGGGGATTCACTGCCCCTCGATCTGTGTGCCCTCAGCATCTCAGTGACCTGCATGTCTGTCCCCCTCAGAGGCTAGCTGTGACCCCAGCTGGCACAGGGAAAGCCTTTGAAGGACCAGATAAAGGAATGCACGCATTTTGAGGAAGGCAAAGTCCCAAGTCTGATGAGAATGATTCGTTATTAATATCAGGTGCTAACATTCGTTACCCAGCCCTTCTGCACCAGGCACCTGGCCTAACTAACACTTGTGTTTTAGCCTGGTGACAGCCCTGTCGAGTGCCCATCACTGTTGTCAGCACTTCAAAGGAGCAGCTGAGGCTCCACGAGGTCGAGCAGCTGCTCAAGGTCACACAGCTGGAAAGAAGCAGGACTGAGGTTCGAAGCCAGATGTGTCTGAGTGCAGAACCTAAGATGCAGAGAGCAAGAAATGTCTGCTGCTGCGGCCCCACTGCCCTGAGCTGCCCGGGGTTCCGGGGCGAGCCCGCAGCGGCCAGCAGAGGTACAGGCAGCCCTGGAGGGGACGCACCCGTCCTCCACGGCCTGAAGAGCTACTTGTGTTTCCTGACGCAGTCAGCCTCGAAGTCCTAAGTGAGCAGACTCAGGTCCCTGGTCCCTGACTGTCACACGGGCCATTGGGGCCCTCAGAGCATGAACCAAATGATGAGGGAGGCTCAGCCCAGCTCTGAAACCACATGGCTCCTTAAAGCTGCGCCCATCGAAGGTGTCTCTTTTGGGAATAAGGGGTCAGGGGTACTCAGCACCTGTGCCTCAGTGGGTGGGGCCAGGCAGGAGGAGGGACGGCCGCTTCTAGGCCAGCTGCTACAGGGGGTTTTCCCTGGACATCCAGAGCAGGTCTCCCTGAGCCAGCCTCCCCCGAACACACCCCCAGCACCGGGGCAGCCTGCCCCTGCCCCACTGTCCCACTTGGGCTACAGACAGGGAATGGCCTTGTGGCTGCAACAAGGCTGAGACGACCCTTCAAAGCCCCTCGGCAGCACCAGGACTCCGTGCATCCAGGAGGGACTGGCTGACCAGCTGTCGCCATCGTCCCCAAATAACCGACCACCCCCAAATTCCATGGTGCAGAACAGCACACGCTGAGCTCTCCCGGGCCTGCTGGGTGTCTGGGTCTGGCTGCTCTAGGCTGGCTGGGGGTGGACTCGGAGCTGCCCATCGGGTCCTGGGCTGCCCGTGCTCCTTGCCTGCCCTTGGGGCCAGGTGCCTCTGGACGAGTATTCTTCTCACGGCAAAAGAGGCCCTGTTGTTCCAGCACATTCCAAGCGTCTCTGTGTGTCCCATCTACTGAAATCTCGTTAGGTAAAGCAAGTCTCAGCGCCAAACTCCAAATCGGGAGATGGGGAAGTATGCCCCCTCCCACCCACAGGGTCATGGCAGGGGTGTGGCTGCCTCACGGAATCTCACGATTGGACGGTCACTCAGCCAGCCCTCTGCCTGTGTAGAAGCTCCTGGACAGCATCCCCGATAGAAAGCATCAGCCTCTCGTGCCTGGGGTCCTTCCAGGGATGGGGAGCTCACTACCTCCACAAGGCAGCCTGTGTATTGCTAGCTTGCTCTGACCCCACGAAACGACCCACTCACTTTTCGTTCCAAGTCTGCCTCCCCCGCAAATTCCATTCATTGATCTTAGTTCAACCAATATTTAAGGAAAGCTTACTCTGTGTCAGCTGGGGACTGGGGATACCAAGATGAGAGTCACCTGAGGTGGGGGTCGGGGGCAGGTACTTGCTGGGGGTCTCTGCTCCTTCACTTCGGGATGCCGGGAGCTGAGCCCGTGGGAGCCCTTTCCCTTCCCAGCTGGACCGGCTGTTGAGATAACATCAGCTCGGGAATTAATTATAGCACTTGCTTCTTGTTCTATGTATCAGCCCCTCAGAGCAGCGGCCTCATCCATCTCCCCTGATTCTGCCTTCCTGTCTGACTGTATGTGGCATGTGTGCGTGTTCCCATGCGTGCATGGGTGTGTGTCCGGGAGGGGAGCAGGGGGGCAAGGGCAGGTGCCCCCCATGGTATCACTCCCCATGGAGTGTCTCCCCATCACCCATGGCATGACGGGCAACTTTTAAAGGCATAGGAGCTATTAGTCATGCAAAGGCCTGTGAGAATCCATGACTACAAAAACTGCTTGGATCCCTTGTAGGGCCCGGGACCCTTCCGTAGAGTCCCAGGGCTCCAAGGAGCACAGTCCGAAAACTCTGCGACAAAGTCCACGGACCCCTTTGCCTGGCATTCAAAGCCCTTTGCCCCCTGGTACCAACCTGCCCGTCCAGGCTCGGTGCCCCCTGTTACACGCTACTCAGTCCAAAGTGCCTGTCATTCCCAGCCCACTCGTCACCCTGTTTTCTCCACCCGAAAGCTCCCTGACCCCGCCTCAGTCCCACCACACCGTCGGTCGTTGGATTTCCACCTCCTCTTCAGGACCCAATGACTCGACTCACTGCTCCTCCCTCGAGCGTCCTCCTGCCGGCATCTGGCCCTGCTCAGAACACCCGCTCCTCCGGCGCCTCCTCGCAGCACTCCCACCTGTTAGCCCTGGTTATTTATGTGCCTGTCTGGTCTCTTCCCCGTTAGCCCGCAAACTCCCTAAGGGCAGAAGCTATCTCCTTCATCTCTGTCTCCCTGGCGGTTCCCAGCAGGTTCTTGAGCAGAGAAGGGGCTGAATAAATATTTATTTGTCGAAAATCTTTATTGAGTGGCCATTACAAGCTGCAGCATTGTACCAGGCGCTCGGGCTGCCTGGGAGAGGAGCCCGCCCCTGCCCTCAGCAAGCCTCCTTCAGGAACAAGGCAAACCTCCAACCCCCCCGCATTTGCAGTACAGACCCCCCAAAAGTGCAAAATGACGGGTGTGAGCAGCTCAGATGCCAGTGCCTCACCTGGCCAAGGGGTGGCAGTCAAGGAAGGCTTCATAAAGGAGGCGACCCCTGGGAGAAGTCGAAGGACGAGCAACGCTGGTAGGTGGCTGTGCGGGGAACAGCACAGCAGGCAGGTGGAACAGCATGTGCAAAGGCAGAGAAGGGGGAGAGCGTGGCTGGAGCTGCCCAGACTCAGGCATGGGGGTTGGGGAGGGGAGATGGCTCCAGAGCAGATGGAGCAGGTAACTCAGAGTGCTGTGGGAGGACGGGAGCACTAGTGGGAATATTGGACCAGGAGGGGAAGCTTCCCGCAGTCCTCCTGGGCCACACTCAATAAGGCAGTGTGGTGCCTGGGCAGGAGACAGCCGTGACACCCTGGGCAGCGTGTTCCTTCTCTCTGAATCTCAGTCTTGCCACCTGAAAAGTGGGTGGTTTGGACCAAAGAGTCCTGAAGACCCCGTCAAGCACTGAGTTAGAAATGCCCGTGGGGCACCAGCTGGACCACTGCCAATGAATCAGTCGGTCAGTATGGTGCCAAGAGAAACCAGGGCAGGGCAGAGCTGGTGGGGGCAGCCGGGGGTGGTGGGGGGGGCGAGGCCAGCATGGGGGGCCTGTGAGCCTGGGTCTGCGAGAAGCACCCTGCCTGGGTAGGTTTTGTTGGCCTCATTTAGTAGATGAGGAAGTTGCGGCTCAAAGACTCAGTGAGTCGAATCCAAGCTGGGATTTGATCCTCCGAGTCTGTCCCCAGCTGGCAGGCTGCTCTCATCTCCCATCCCCCACCCCTGCCTGGAGAGCTGGCCGGACCTCACGCACAGGTTGCAGTTCTCTCTTCTAGGCCCTGTCACCCCACAGGGGGTGACGGAAGGTGTGGTCGGACTCCTACGTAGGGTGGCCGACTGTGCCCAGGACCGAGGGACTTTCAGTATTAAACCCGCAGTGGTCGCAAGTGGCTCATCCTACAGGTGGTGAGCAGAGGCCCAGCCACTCCTTCCAGGGGACAATGCCCTAGCCCCCAAGTTCGCTCCACTCCCAATGCACACACGCCTTCCTTCCTGGGGGCCAGCTCAGGAGGGGGGCCTCCCCTCCCAACCACCCAGTTCTCAAGGCTTCCTGCGGCCTGGCCTCAGAGCAGCTGCTGGAGACTCTGGTGAGGACACCGGAGAGCTGGTAACTGTCAGGGACACTTTGCCACAGCTCGAAGCACGGCAGGAGGCCAGCCGTGGCCTGCTCCACACAACCCTTGGAACACACACTCTCCTTCTTTAGTGGGTCGTTTCACTCTCTCCTCCCCTGAAGGAGAGGCAGGAAACTGCCCTGAACTGGGCCCTGGCCCTGTGACCCAGCTCTGCAGGCCCCCGCCCCCGCCCCCACCCCAGTGGTCAGGGGTCTGAGCTCCAGACCCCGCTCTGCCACTAACCCTCCAGGACCTCACACCAGTGTCTCCCCGTCCGCAGGCCTCCGGAAAACGGGGCTCGGAAGAAGGACCACCTGTCAGGAGCACTGTGGAAATATCAGAGGCGGCTCACATAAGAGCCCTGTGGGCTGGGGCTGGTGAGAAGTCCCACCCGCCTCGGGCACAGGTCTAGGCATGGAGTTCCCGTGACCAGCACACCTGGTTCTGGGCTCCGGGTTCCAGTGCCCAGGGCCAGGAAACCAGGGGGGGCCAGAGGGCTACACCCCAGCTGCATGGCCCCAGGCAAGCCTCTTGGCATCTGCTCCAGTTGCGGTCTTGCAAACACAGGTGCTGCTGCCCGGGGCCACTGCAGGTCCCATGACACATGTCGCCCAGCACCTGCGCTCCGCAGGTGGCCTCTCAGTGTGAGCTGGCCCCTGCGGGCCCGCCCTGCACCTCTGGGATCCTGTCGTTCACTGAAGCCTGGACCCTGGGCTGCAGCAGAATGGGCTGGACGGGTCCCGTGGTTCCCTCGCCCTCCCCGGGGCCCTGCCCTCTGAGGACCCAGCTCCAAGTCCACCACCACCCACAGCGCTCCAGCACTCGCTCCAGCATGCACACGCACGCTCTCACACACACTTTCTTTTTTCATTGTTTGCGGCTAATTGTTTATTAGGAGATGCAGGCGGCTGTGCCAGTGGGAAGGCTCAGCTTGCACTGCTATAATTAGGATAATGCACATTAGTCATTTAGTGTGACTCCAAGAGCAGCCCCCGCCCCCGCGCTCCCCTCCCCGGCCGCCGCTGCCTCAGCAGCTCCCTCAGAGCCCAGGCAGGGCTGCGGGGGGGTTTGCACAGGGTCCCTGGGCCTGGGGCCTGGGCCCCCGCCTCCCTCCCACCCTTACTCCCCACCCCTGCCCCTCTGCTCACCTCCTTCACCATATTCTTCCGTCCCACAGGCTGCCCTACCAGAATGGGGATTTTCTTCCTTCCCTCTCCCTTTCTCTCCCTCCCAAGCCCTCCCCGGCAGGCAGCCGGAACCAAGGTCTGCTTAGGTAGGTCAGCAGAGTCGGGAGAGTCTGGGCTTGCAGGCCCGGGGGTGGAGGCAGTTCTGTGCATGGTGTGACCTAGTGGGAGAATCCAGGCCTCCCCCCTCAAGCCTGCCGCCCTGGCCGCTGCCCCAACCCTTCCCCATCCTGAGGGCCCGGCATTGGTTTGCAGAGGGCTGGACTGGCAAAAGAAAATAGGCCTTGTCTTCAAATGGCCCTACCCATGAGCACCTCCCTGTGGCCCCATCCCTCAATTCACTTACCGTCTTTCTGAAATCCAAGAAACTAGGCCCCACGGGAAGCTAGTGTGTTTTGGAGGTCAAGGTGGGGGCTACCATGGGGCGGGCCGGACCCGGGAGCCCTCTGCCGCCCCGGGGGCCTGAGTTGGGAGAAGGGACTATTCCCACAGCATATTCTTGTGCCCCGTCCCACAGCCACTGGCAGACTCAAGACTTGGTGACATAGGAACTCCCACCCTCTGTCTCTGTCCTTTGTCCCTGCGTCCCCACCCAAACCTTCCCATCAGAAAAGGGACCGGGCCTCAGGCCCATTACAGCTGGGCGGACCGTGGGGTCGGGGCCAGGGCGTTGGGGCAGGGGCAGGGGTGAGGGTGAGGCAGGCCCCTTTCCCGTCTTCAGAAATAAATACGAGAGCTGTTCCCAGGGGTGAGGGATGCCCGGCCGACAACGCAAGGCCTCCTTGTCTTCCCAAGCCTGTTCGAGCATCTAGTCCCGGTCCTGAGATCACAGATGCGGACAGACAGACAGACAGACAGACAGACGCTCAGAACTCACAAGGGCCGGCTCGCAGCCCAGCACAGCGTCACGAGGGGGCGGGGCTCCCTGCGTGCTCGGAGGGGGCGGGGCTCCTCTCCTGGACTTCTTCCCCTCTGCCCCGCCCCCCGTGGCCTCCCCTGCCCCCCCAAATCTCTGTGCCCCAGGCTCCTGCAGCCCAGCAGCACCTCTAGCCCAGAGACTCCATCCTGGGTTGTGCGTCTTGAGTTCCTTGTCCCCAAACAGTCTCCACCACTTCCCCCTGGGCTTTCCCTTCTCACCCCCACTCTATCATGGTCCCCGAGGCTCTGCACCCCCGGGTCACGTCATGCACGAGCAGCTCACAGGTTCCCAGGAGGGCAGACGCTGCAGGGGAAGGGCTGACCCTGGCCCAGCCAGTCTCTCGGGTCAGGGAACCTCTCCGCCATCGCCCCACGGGACCGCTTCCCTCTGGTGGCCAGGCTGTACAGGGCTCACAAGAAGGCGCCCCTGGGACTAGCAAGGAGCCAGAAGCAAGAACCTTGGTCCCCAAGGGTCTCTGGTCCGCCCTGCTGTGGGCCAAGCAGGGCTTCCCTCCCTGGGGCTGGGGGTACCCAGGAGCAGGCTGAGCTGGCCAGTTCCAGCGTGCAGGGGCTGTCCTAGCAGCAGCTTTTTGGGGTCCCGTGGCTGCCTGACATTCTGGTGTCCTGGGCCTCCTTTGCACTCTGGGGAGGCATTCCTAGCCCCTGAGTTAGCTGGAATGGGCTCCTGCCATTCAATACGACCCCTCCCCTCCTCTATGCCTCCCCTAGGTCGCTCTGATTTCCCCCCGTTTTTTCAAAGATGAGAGCTTGCCACTCAGTGGCAGGCAGCTGGTGGAGAGAAGGATTTTAGGCTGAGGGGGGGGCACTGGAGTGGCCGGGCAAGGGTAGAGGTCCCAGGGTGGGGTCGGTTAGGGGCGCCTGCGAGAGGAAGACTGGCACAGACTGTGCGTGAGGGTGTGTGAGCACGTGTGAGTGCGTGTGAGCAGACACAGCCCCCCAGGGCTGTTCAAGGGCTCGGCGCCGGATGCCAGGGGTAACGGAAGCCTCGGGGCCCCTGCCCGTGTGGCAGGCAAACCAACCGCCGCCAGAGAACTCGGGCCGGGATTCGTTCACACAGGGGCAGGGGGCCAGTCACTGGGTCTCAGAGGACCTCTGGGTCCCGTGATGATAACAATGTCATGTATTTAATGAGGATGATGACACCCAGACAGCAGCTCATGTGTGAAGAGGGCTAATTGTGTGCCAGGCCTGGTGGAAGCACTTTGCAGGTGATCTCACAGCATGCCACGCTCACAGCGACCCCGTGAAACAGGGACCCCTGTCACCCACTATATAGTTAGGACACCGAGGTTGGTGGTGCTCAGTCACTTGCCCGAGATTTTATACCCAATAAACGTCAGAGCCGATCTGATGGGAGCCTTCCTGACCCTCAGTGTCTTCATCTATAAAAGGTGGGGAAGCTACCCAACCCCCATTCATCTGAGAGATGGGGTTCCCGGGCACACGGCAGGGAACGGCCCAGCCAATCACCAGCGCTGCTGGCAGTAAGCAGACAGGAAGTCTGCTGGGTGGCCACTGAGGGTAGAATGAGGGAGGGGTGCCCCTTCTGCCGGCCCCTCCCCCCCCACTTACTTTTTCCAGCACTGGGTTCCAGCCAGGAGTGGGGGTCTGGTGGGCGACCATCCGGGGAAGCGGCCTCTCCAGGGTTTACGGCCTCCAGGGTTATGGCTGCTGGAAGCTCCCATTGCCCCCGATTCCCCAGCCCCTCGGTCACAACGCCAAGAGCTACGTTCTGTTACGCTCCTTTTACAGGCGTGGAAACTGAGGCGCAGACAGGTTAGTAACCTGCGTCAGGTCACACAACCAGGGGAGCGTCAGGGCCGGCGTCTGAGTGGGAGTCTCTGGCTCCCAAACCTCACAGGTTCTTCCTTCCTTCCTTCCTTTTTCCTTTTAATTTATTCTCTTGCTCGCGTGTGTGTTTTTGTAATTCTTCAAACAGCTTCGAACCATTTCCTTCATTTTTAATGACATTTATTGTTTTCCTTTTAATTTTATAAGCAGCGCGTGTTCACTGCAGAGAACGGGAAAATACATAAAGGCATAAAGTGAAAAATAACAGTTGTACATAATCCTGGCCCCTCCGAGGTAACCGCCATTAGCACGGCGCTGTATTTCCTCCCAGAGTTCACGCATTTTTATACAAAATCGGCAGCCGTGCTGCCTGTGCTGCACCTTGCTTTGTTTGTGAGTATTTGCCATTCTGAGTAAATATTTTTCTAAAAACGAAAGCAAAAAACTTGACCTGGAACAGCTGTACAATCCATTCTTAGTCATTCATTTTACGTGACCTTACCCTGCTTTGGGACACGTAAGTTGTTTCTCATTTTTGACTAATAAACGTGGCATCGTGGTGAATGCCTTTCTACGTAAATCTTTAGGCCGGTTTCTACTTATGAGATCCCCCAGGGGGAGTTAGTGGGGCAAGAAGCACGAACAGTTTCAAGGCCTTGAAAACCTATTTTGCAATTGTTTTCTAGAATGATCGCCCCGTTTGCTCTACCACCGTAGGACCCGTGAACCCCCCATTTCTCAAAACTCTTGCTAACACTGTGTATTACTAACTTAAAAAAAAACAAAACCCAGACCAAAAACCTTTGTGAAGCCGTATTTTCCCACGGCAATGCCCCACTCTGCGGTCACTGGTATACTGGTTGATAATCCCCCTTGTCGCCAGTGGGAAGATAGGGCCCCAGAGGGCAGACGGAACATTCTCGTCCTGGGTGAGATTCATGGATTCACCAAGAAAAAGTAGGACTGGAAGGCAGGTGCCAAGCCTCTTAGTTGGAGGCTCCTCCTGGCAGCCTCGGTGGAGAGCTTCCTCCCCGGCACTTCTCCTGGGCCAGCGGCTTCCCCACCTGCTCACACCCCTCCTTCCGCCCTGGGCCTCTGGGTTAGGAGGGGTCACCAGGCACAGCCTGGCCCTGCTGTGAATGACATGGCCACTGGGACCCTCGCCACCTGCTTCAACCACGGCTCTCGCCCCCTTGCACTTGGTCATTCACCGTCGACATCACCAAGTCATGGCATGTGAGTCTCCGCCCCTGGTGTTTTCCAGACTTCTGTGACGATCCCCAGGCCTGGGACACGGGATAAACATGCGGATACCCAGGCCTCTCCTCTGTGAATCTCGACCGTGTAAGCCGGGGTCTGGCCCTACCGTCCGTTTGCATTGCTGTCTTGACGGATTCTGGCATCCAGTCCAGTTCAGGAGCGAGTGGCGAAGGACCCCGGAGCACTGACATCTGGTGTGGTGCTCACACACACGTGCGTGCACACACACACATGCACCCTCGCTCACACACATACACAGCTCAGCCCCTCGGGCCCTGATGGCATGCCCCGGGGGGCCCCTCAGCGTCCAATTCATCAAAGCTAATGACGGTCCTTTTTTTTTTCTGATTTGCAAGCGATTAGTTTTAATTTGGGGACAATTAGAGGTAGAAGCAGGAAGCATCTGATCTTGATTAGAAGCAGGGAGAGGGCCGGAGGTGCCCCACCTCTAGCCCGCTGGACCCTGGCCTGCGCGCAGGTTAATTTATATAGTCATTGGTGGTGGTGGGGCGGACTCTGGCCTCTGTGCCTGAGGGGAAGGCGCAAAGGTTGTCTGGGGACAGCCAGAGGCTGAGCTGTGCTCCCGGATTCCGAGGGCCAGCCTGAGATGAAAAGGGGGGCCTCTGTCCCACCACTGGCCCCCACAAGAGGGTAGAACTGGCATTTGCTAAGCACCTGCTGTGGGCCACACCTCATGCTGTGCAGAGCAAAGCTGATTAGACCCAGCGTCTGCCCGTGCGCTGGTGCAGCCAGAGAGGCCAAAGTATGTGCAGCTACATGCCTCCTGGTGCCTGAGGCAGCTGGAGAGGCCTCTGCAAGGCGAAGGGGCTCCCAGGCCCGCATCCGGCCCCCGGGGGACATGCACAGAGGTAGCTGATGAGACAGCTCACTGATCATTCGAACCTCACACTCACACCAGGATCAAGCTCTGGTCAGGCAGAGCCAGAGCCGGACGGAGCGAAGCAGCAGCCATGAACCACCCGGTGGGAGCAGGAGAGGTTTTAGGAAGGCTTCAGGGAGGAGGTGATGTCTGGGCAGGACCTGGAATGATGAAGGGACCCCCCAAACCCCAGCTTCTGTGAAGTGTCCTCTTGGGTGAGCCTGATGTCCTTCTGTAGGGCCAGTGCCGCCTGTCTTTATGCCTTGGTTTCTTTCTAGAACAAGAAGGAAAGGGTGAAGGCCATTGCCCCTCAGTAGAACATGGCCCAGAGCAGGGCCCAGGAGCTGGTGGAAGAGGGGACCTAGGGGCACAGGAGTCCAGGCCTGTTGGCTCGACACCCCATCCCTAGCTACCAAGCTATAGAGAGCTCGACGTCCCCTCACGGGGCTGTGGGTGGAGGATTTGTTGAGCTCGGCTGGGGAGGGCCACGTGCCAGGCACCGCTGAGGAGGGGCTGAGAGTAACGCCCCAGCTGCCATTGCTGTCCCTGTGGACAGAAGCTGACGGCCCCCGCCTGTCCTCCTCGGCCCGTATGGCGTCTCCACATCTTACTGGGGAAACTGAGGCTGGGAGGGGCGAAAATAGCCAATCGCCACGTATTCCTCTGCTTTGGCTGCTGTAACAAACGGGCCCCACCTGGGCCCGGGGACGTCCCTCCACATCCAACAGTGTCCCTCCTGCCTCCTTGGTTTTTCAGCTACTCTTAATGTCCCCATGAGGGACTAATGTCACCACCTCAGCTTTAGAGATGAAAATGGAAGCTCTAGATGGAAGTGACTTGCTCAATGAGTGCTGGCAGGGAGGAGCCTTGAACTTGAGTCCCAGAGCTTCTGTCCATCTGCCTGCTTCCTGCTGCTTCCGGAGCAGCAGGTGGCTGCTGTTCCCAGCTCAGGCCGCCCTCCCGGACTGCCACACTCCTGCCCGGGGCCAGCCTTGTCCCGGGCGCAGGGGCACCTTCTTGGAGACGCTGGCCAGCAGTCACTGCGGCACACCAGCCAGGAAGTCCTTCCTGTTTCTCAGAACACCGTCCCATCCTCGTTCAGGACTCCGATGCCCCCCTCCGCCCACCATCAGCAGCAGCGTGCTGGCAGGGCTGCAGGGGGCCTGGGGGGAGGGCGGGCTGGGCACAGGGTTCTGAGAGCGGAGGGAGGGATCTGGTGGGAAAACCACGGGCTGCCCGTGGACCAGAGGCCAGCGGTCTCCCCTGCGGGTCCTACGGGCGGCCCAGGAGGCCCACCAGGACAAGGAGCCACTCCTCTTAAAACAATGGAGCTCAGGCTTCCGTTGTCCCTCGGGCCGGTCACCTCCGTTTTAAATGAGGAAATTAAATCACAGATTTCAAAAATAAGGGCAGACTCCAGAGCCTCCAGAACAGGGAACTTTTAGTTCATTGCATTTATGAGGAACTGGGTGAGAACATTGGTGGACCTGACAAGGTCTAGTTGACGGCGGTAAAATGAGAAATGTGCATGAACTGCCAGTATCCACGGGCACGCTGGTTAGGAGAATCATCCTGAGAATGCAGATGCCACTCAGTGTGGACCCACTGTGGCTTTTTGGAGGTTGGCTCCGGGAAAGGCCTTGTGGTAACCGATGCCCGTGCGAGGCGGGATGAGAGGTTCCTCAGAGAGAGAGAGGCTCTGAGGGGAAATCCATATATTGAGATGTCATCTCAGGGGGCTTCATGGAGGAGGTGGCTTCGGAGGAAGATTCCGATGTGGGTGTGTGCAGGCAGGAAAGGACAGGATGTGGTGGAGAGGATTTGACAGAGAGGGCCCAGCACCAGCAAAGGAGGGGAGATGAGGCAGCCTCAGCTAGCGGTGACGCTGGGAGCTGTCCAGGGCCTCGGGCAGCCTGCGCTTGGGAAGAGGATTCCTGGGGAGAGGGGGGCCTGGAACCACGCTCTAGGAGGCCCTGGAAGCCACGTCCAGGGTCTGGATTTTACTCAGTGAGCGGAAGGGGGGACCCTTTGGTTACACTCTTGTGCATTTCCATGGCGGTCCACTTCACAGAGCACTTACTCGAATCTCAAAAGCAAAAAAATGACCACACAACATCCCGTGGGTCAGCGTCACTATTGTCACCCTGGTTTTGGAGGGGAGGAATGTGACTCGGGTCCATGGGAGGACCCAGAACTGGTGGTTCTCAAACCTCGAACCTGCAGGTGGCGGTCCGTCCCGTGGCAGTGCCCGGCAGGTGCAGAACGGGGCGAGAGGGGCCAACACGGTCGCATTTCTGCCAGGGAGAAGGAAGCACTCTGGCTGCTCTGTGGAGGAGGGGGTGCCAGGGAGGCGGGGACTGGGGAAAGGAGAGACTCAGACGGGGTTACAAAGTCACAGCAACAGGAGTGAGGCCAGAACCGGGGCAGGGGCCTGGGGGTGGAGGACAGGGGCTGCCCGGGACACACCAGCCATCAAGAGGTGGACTTGCTAGAACTCGGCAGGATTCTGCAAGGATGGGGGGAGGGCTGAGATGAGGGGGAGGTCAGACCCGAGGCCCACCCTTGGGTTTGGGAGGCCGAGGGTCGCCTTCTCTGCACAGAGAGTGTGTGAGAGGAGCAGGAAGCAGGGGGAAGACATGCGGCCCGGGATTTCTGCCCCATCGGCGGCAGCTGGACTGAGGAAGGGCTTGGGTTGGAGGGTCAAGGGGTTCCAGGTTCATCCTGCTGCGGCCCCTTCAGGGGTAAGTTTCTTAAGCGTCCTGCACCTTTATTTGTAAGATGTAAAAAATGGGTTCTCCAAAAAGAATCTTATTGATAAAAAAATCATCTGGTTCAATCAGTGGAGATCGCAACCACATTTGCTCAAAGGATCTATCGGAGGATCAGACAAGGTAATGCTCGGCCCCTCGCTGCGCCGGCAGCCTCCGGCACACGCCTTTCATGAGTCCTCCTAATGGCGCCTTGAGGCCACAGAAGTTTTATACTCATTGTACAGATGAGGATGCAGGGGGAGAAAACTTCTTTAAAGCTTCACAATGCTTTGTGCTGGAATTAACTTCCCCTACATTGCAGATAGAGGAAGCAGCAATGAGGGAATTAACACACCTGCACAGGTGGAGCCAGGCTCAGAGCCCAGGCGGTCTGGCCCTGGGCCGCCCCAGGACCTGGAGCCAGGCTGGACACTGCCCAGGGTCGGGTGCATGGCCCTGTGGGAGGGTGGAAGGCTGGGGTGTCCTCGAGTCCCAGCGCAGCCCCTCCTGACCACTGTGGGGTCTTCACTCTGTCCCCAGCCTCCGGCCGCTCCCACCCAGCCAGCCCCAGCCCACCGGGGCCGCAGGCCAGCCCGGTGCTGCCAATCAGCTACCGGCTGTCACATACACGGCTGGCCTTCTTCCTGCGGGAGGCTCGGCCCACGCCGCCTGCGGTCGCCAACAGCTCACTGCAACGCTCTGAGCCCTTCGTGGTGTTCCAGACCAAGGAGCTGCCGGTCCTCAACGTCTCCCTGGGGCCCTTCAGCACCAGCCAGGTGGTGGCCCGGGAGCTCCTGCAGCCGTCCAGCACCCTGGACATCCCTGAGCGCCTGACGGTCAACTGGAAGGTGCGAGCCTTCATCGTCCGTGCCCGTGTGCCCGCCTCCCAGCCTCTGGCCCAGGTGTTGTTCTACGTGGCCGGCCGGGACTGGGACGACTTTGGTGTCACCGAGCGGCTGCCCTGTGTCCGCCTGCACGCCTTCCGAGACGCTCGGGAGGTCAAGAGCTCCTGCCGCCTCAGTGGGGGCCTGGCCACCTGTCTTGTGCGAGCCGAGCTGCCCCTGGCCTGGTTCGGGCCCCCTGCCCCGGCGGCACCGCCCACCGCCCGGCGCAAGTCTCCGGACGGGCTGGAGCCCGAGCTGGCGGGGGAGAGCCAGCAGGCCGAGCTGTACTACACTCTCCACGCCCCAGATGCGTCTGGGGGCTGCGGGGGCTCCCGGCGTGGAACCGGGGCCGGAGCGGGGGCCCGGGCGGAGAGCCCTACCCAGCACCCACTGCTGCGTATAGGGAGCATCAGTCTGTTCCGCCCGCCGCCCAGGAGGACCCTGCAGGAGCACAGGCTGGACAGCAACCTGATGATCCGCCTGCCGGACCGGCCCCTCAAGCCGGGGGAAGTGCTCAGCATCCTCCTTTACCTGGCCCCCAACTCCTCCTCCCCGCCCGGCCCCAGCGTGGAGCATTTCACACTCAGGTAGGGGTTGTGGGCCGGGGCTGCCTTCCCTGCCCAGGCCACATGCATATCTGACCCTTTGCGGGGCTCACCTCGCCTGCCTGCTCAGCGCCCCAAACCCAGCTCCCCCATTTACCGCTTGACTGGCCTCAGGAAGGCTCCTCCCGTATTTGAGCCTCAGTGTTGTCTTCTGATGGCAACAGACATCTCCGCCCTGCCATCGTGTGTCCCCAGAGTGACATCTGGTAAAGGAGAAATGCCAGTCTTCACGTGCACGCATGTCCCAAAGGGTCAAACTGGGGCTGGGAGGGCCCTTCGGCGTTGGCTGGTTCAGCCCTCCCATCTTACAGAGGAGGAGGCCGAGGCCAAAGAGGAGAAATGGAGCTGGGAGAGCAGCCCCCTGCTGAGGGAGATGAACAGGCACCTGTGTGTGTGTGTGTGTGTGTGTGTGGACAGTGCCAGATCCTAGAGTCGGAAGAAAAGCATTCAGGAGTCCAGCTCTTTCTAATACCTGGAGGAGGATACAGTTCACAAGTCCAGAGATGCCTTAAACTGGATCGCATCCCTACAAGATATAACAAATCGCACAGCGGGAATCCATGGTTGAGCCACTGGTGGGTGACTCATAGGAAGACCCCACCAAAACGCCCCTCCCAGCCCAGGCACGATGCCGTGGGACCTGAAATCTCACCGGGAGCCTCCACCTTCTTTAAGTGTAGCCCTCTTTTCCTGAGCATACTACCTTAAAGTTCTAATACTCCCGGACAGGATCACGTCTGATTCAGTGACCAACACCTGACTTTGAAGGAGTTGGGTCAGTCATCAGAGACCTTGGGCCACATTAATAGGGATAGAACACGTAGAACGAGGGAGGTGATAACCAATTCTGCTATAGTCAGTGTTAACTAGAGCACCGCTGGGGTGTTACATTTAGTATGGGGCACCACACCACATGTGTCCAGTGTCCAGAGGAGGGTAACCAGACTGTGAGTGGCTCAAAACCGTGGCAAAAAGCAGCGAGTGATCAGAGGAGCTGGAGATGTCAGGCCTGGAGAAAACACGACCCAGAGAAGCCTGCTCACCTCCCTGGCTTTCGGAGGAGCCGTTACAGCCCTGAGGGCAGAGGCTGCCTCTCTTATACCGGCAGATCCCACAGTGGCTGTATTCCGGCTAAACATGGGGAAGAGGCTCTAGCCCTTAGGGGCTTTCTGAGAGGGGAGTGGGACCTGTGCAGACGCAGTGAGTCCCTTGTCTCACTGTCACTGTCACACACAAAGGTGTGCAGGTAGAGGTCAAGGCTTGGCAGAGGCACGGTGGATGTGACTGCAGCTCCCACCGAGGGTCAGAGGTTGTAGCTATGCGACACCAGGCTTCCCGGATTAGTCCCCAGCTTTGAGTCAAGGCCCAGGAAGCTTACCCATCTGCTTCCCCTACGACCAGCTCCAGCCTCGGGGTTGCGACCGCCTGACTTTGAAGGAGTTGGGTCAGTCAGGCGGGTCCTGGGCTGACCCTTTCCCTCTTCTTCGTCCCCCTTTGTCCCAGGGTGAAGGCCAAGAAGGGCGTGACCCTTCTAGGCACCAAGTCACGGAGTGGCCAGTGGCACGTGACCTCGGAGCTGCTGACCGGGGCGAAGCACTCAACAGCCACTGTGGACGTGGCCTGGGCCCAGGGCACACCCCTGTCCCCGTGGTGAGCTGGGGTGACAGCTCAGCCCACCTTTTGGCGGACGGGCCCCCGGAGGAGTGGGGTGCTCCTGGGGAGGAGGCCAGGCCTGAGGAAGGGCTGGAGCTTAGTTTATGGGGAGCCTGAGTCCACGGGGCCACCTCGGGTGGTGGAGGAGACACAGAGGGCAGGCCGCCAAGGAGGGCTGGGCTCCCCACAGGGGTCTCAGAGCTCCCGAGCCGCTGTCAGCCCTTCCTTTCCGGCCCTGCCTCCTTCCTCCCCCGCAGGGACGGCCAGGGGCCCCTGGAGATCCTGCAGCTGGACTTCGAGATGGAGAACTTCACCAGCCAGTCGGTCAAGCGGAGGATCATGTGGCACATCGACTACCGGGGCCACGGCGCGCTGCCGGAGCTGGAGCGGGCCGTCACCGAGCTGACGGTCATCCAGCGGGATGTGCAGGCCATCCTGCCCCTGGCCATGGTGAGCAGGGCGGGCAGCCGGGCCGGCACGTGCACCTGGCTCTCGTAGGTGCACGTGTGACGGGACTGTGCACAGCTGAGTGTGGGTGCGGATGAGTGCACGCACAAGTGTGAGCCAGTGCCTGAGTGTGTGACGCCGTCTGAACCTGGACGCACCCTGCAAAGGTGTGCGGGCTCACAGCGGGCAGGCGGGGCTCTGGGCCTGGTGCTGGAGGAGCACAGCAGATGCAAAGGGGGACACAGGTGGGGGAAGGCACCCATGGAGGGGCAACTCAGGGGAGGTCTCCTGGAGGAGAGTCGTCATATGGCTGAGGGTCACGTGGGGGAGGGCCCCTACAATCGGAGGAGATGAGGATCTTCTCTGCGCCAGGCAGGCATCACGCAGACCAAGGTGCAGTAATGGGAATGTGAGCAGCTCGTTCAAGGGGGCAGTGGATGTAGGAACAGTGCATTGGGGGGTGGAGGCTGGGGTGGACATCTGATGCCCACCCAGCAACACCGTGCACGGCCAGAGGAACATGGGGACAGCCCGGGGACCTCTCCAATGGCCAGGCAAATGTGCTGGACTTTCCTCTGCGGGTCCTGGGAAGTGCAGGTGATGTTGAGGAAAGATGGGAGGAGACTGGGGAAGGGATGTCTTCTGGAAGCAGGGTGAGGTTGACCATGAGGGCTGCTGCCAAAGCCCAAGGTTGCTGAACACCTGAGAAGGTGCATGAGGCTGGGCGGATGCACCTTTCGGCACACATGCGCAGGTGTCCCCAGGGAAGGGTGTGCATCTGAGGAGCGGGGGTGCTCAGGAGCGGGGGCCTTGGCTGGTGGGTCCTGGGAGGGTGGGGATCTGCAAGCCCCTAGGCTCCATAGAGCCTCATCCTTCTCTGCTCCCCGCAGGACACTGAGATCATCAACACGGCCATCCTCACTGGCCGGACAGTGGCCATCCCTGTCAAGGTCATTGCCATCGAAGTGACAGGCCTCGTCCTAGATGTCTCTGCCCTGGTGGAATGCGAGTCTGACAATGAGGACATCATCAAGGTGAGCTTCCTGGAGGTGGGGCCCCTGAGGGGAAGGCCTCAGAGCTTTGAGGGGGGAGCCCCATGCCAGAGGGGAAGTTACACCCCATGTGTTTCCCTTTGGTAGGCAAGAAAACTGGAAATTGGGGGCTAGAGTAGGGAAGAGCTGGGGGCACCCCTCATTTAGCCTGAGTGGGGTGAGGCAGAGCCCTGGGCACGGCCTTGCCAGTCCTGGAGGGCTGCCTGTAGGAATGTGGAAGAGACTGCTTGGCAGACCACTGGGAGAAGGCAGCACTGGCAACTTGAACTCAGTCCAATCTGGCAAGCCATCATGGAGCCCCTGCGGGGCAGCAGACCCTGGGCAAGGCTATGTGGGGCACGGGCTGGGTCCCTCACAAGCAAGCCCTGAACCTCATTGCTGGTTCCAAGTGGAGGAGCTCCAGCACAGAAAGGAAGGTTCCAGAAGCATGTGAGTTGGGCCAAGAGTGAAGGTTGTATAAGGACGGACCTTCTCTGGGCCCCGGGTTCTCCATGACCCAGAAAACAGGGCACTGATCTGACTCAAATGGCCCAGTTGCCACCTCCCCAGGAAGGCCTCCAGATTTGCCCATTCCTCTGGCTTTGGACAGTGGCAGAGGCAAGAGAACAGGCAATAATGCGGGAGGGTGCCCAGCCCAGGTACATGGGGGTGGGTGAGCGCTTTGCCGTGCCAGCCTCCAGCAGGTGTCCAAATCAAACAATTAGACACCAGAATCTGTTCCCTGTTCCCGTCAATCCTTCAGCTTGAAGGAGAGCGGGAGGAGGGGGATGTTGGTGTCCTCACCCCAGCTCACTGGGACCTGACCCGGAGTGCACGCTGCCCTGGGTCCCCCGAGGTCTGGGGCGCCCATCCAGGAAGAAGTCCCACCGAGATGGCTCGGTTCCACACCCTTGTTACCCCCTGGGAGTAGAAGCCTTGCCCAGGCCCATGGGGCCCTCCACCGCTGGCAGGCTGGTGTGGGAAGGAATGGGCCTGCTCCCAAGAGCCCAGCACCTTTCTCTGCCACGCAGACACCCCACGCTGGCCCCAGAGGGACCAGAACAAAGCCGTGATGGCCTAGATACCAAAGGGAATCAGCACAGACTCCAAATGGAGTTTGTTTCCACTGTCAATGAAACACACTCCAGTTCTCTATGGAGTTCGCCAAAATTCTAAGCAGAATTTGCCAAGCTTCAGATGAAACGCTCTGCCTTCCGAAGAGGGAAATGAGCATTCTGGCAGGGCCGCTGTTTCGCCTCCACCCACCCTTCTGAGATGGTCAGGATATCAGGCCTGAGCCGGGACAGCCCAGGGACTCATGTCCACATAGGAGCCCCCGCCCCAGCACCCTCCTCCCCCACCCCCACCAGAGCCCCCCGGGTGTCATCAGCCCACAAGCTGCCTCCAAAAGTGAGGATGTGCACCCACGGGCGTGCGCCAGCAGGATTACCTAAACGCATTGTACACAGCATTCACTCCAGGTGTGTACGTGGGCACACTTAACACGTACACCCATCTGCGTCTGTCCTGAAGGGCTGGCAGCGACACCTTTGCGAGTGGGCACGGGCATCCACCCAGATGTGTTCAGTGGGCACATGCGCATCTGGGGAACCTCTAAGATGCAACCCAGTGCCCAGGCGGGCACATATTTGCAAGAGCTGCAGCCATTGGTGGCGATGATCCACCTGTCTGCCCTTGGGGTTCTCCGGTCCTAATTTTCCCCTCCCCTTCCCTCACTTCCATCCCTGGCTGGAGCAGCCCCATCGCCTGAAATTAACCGGTGCCCATTTTCGAGGGGCTGGGAGGAGCCATGGGCCTGCCCATCACCCCCACCTGCCTGACCTCCTTCGAGCTAGCTGAGCACCGGTGTCCTACTCAGGGCGGGCTGCCCTTCGGTTCAGTGGAGGACTCCACCTGCCAGACGCCTGTGCCAGAGCCCAGGTGGCCATGCAGAGCAGGGCAGCCCATCCTGAGGACCCTCAGCCTGAGGTGTGATCTGTCACATGGGAAGCAGCCCCTTGTAAAAACGTTTGCATGCTGGCTCCTTGCCAGGGATACCACCTCCCACGGTAGCCCCTTGCAGGTGATCTTGGGAGAAACCGAAGGGAGGCGAGGGCACCAGAAGCTGACACCTCCCAGGGGAATTACATTAGGCGCCTTCTCCCATCTGGCCCCTCCCCTTCAGTGATTGGCACTTTCTCTGCCCAACAGCCTTCCAGCCCTGCTTGTCAGACTGCAGTCCCTTGCACTGTCCCACAGGATGCCCTGTAGGACGAGACATGCCAATACCCTCTCCCTCCTCCCCAGGTATCCAGCAGCTGTGACTACGTGTTTGTGAGCGGAAAGGAGTCTCGCGGGTCCATGAATGCCAGGGTCACCTTCCGCTATGACGTTCTCAGTGCCCCCCTGGAAATGACGGTCTGGGTCCCCAAGCTGCCCCTGCACATCGAGCTGTCGGACGCCCGCCTCAGCCAAGTGAAGGGCTGGAGGGTACCTATCCTCCCTGACCGGAGGTACAGCCCCTCCACACACGGCAGACTGCACGTGGGACACGCGCGGGTGACACAGCCCCGGCACGCAGTCTGGTCCGCATGTGTGTATAAGTGCCTAGAGGTACACGGTCTGAGGTTGGTTGTGCAATCAACAAACTGTTATTGGGTGGTACTGTATGCCAGGCACTGACGGGTATGTGAGATGTGGGATGAGTGTGGCCAGTGCCTTACTCCCCCCCAGCTCTGGGTCCACCAGGGAAGCCATCATGTATGTGCCACACAGCATGGCAGATGCAGGAAGCAGGGAACTGAGTGGCACGAAGGAGGAAACAACCTCTTCCTCTGGGAAGTCAAGGCAGACTTCCTGGAAGAGGGGGCTCTTAAGCTAAGTCTTAAGGATAAATGGAAAGGAGTTGTCTGAAGAACAGACATGCCCCAGCTCGGGCACACTAAGGCACACGGGTGAGCACAGTAGCCAGGCACACAGTGACTCTCACGAGGCCTCCTCTGGGGGACGGGCTCACACCCCTGAGTGCCCAACTTTGGGGACATGTACATCCGAACTTAGTGCACCCCACTCACCCACTCATTGCTCCCAGTGACAAAAAGCCCCAGGGAAGAGAAAGAGGGGCGGGGCCAGGGGGCGAAGCAGGCAGCCAAGTGAGAACTGGACGCAGTTCAGTTCTGCAGACTTGGAAACGCAAGGCGGTGCGGACCAGAGCCTCTCAAACTTCCCTGTGCACACGACTCGCCTGCGGATCCCGTCAGAATGCACCTTCCGTGTTTTGGCCCCGCTCCTGGGCGATGCTGCTGCGTGGAGTGGTGAATTCTGAAGCCAGACAGCCGGGGCTGGGAAACTCACCCCTGCTCTTCGCTGGCTGGGCCACAGTGGCCACGTACATAGCCTCGCTGTGCCTCAGTTTCCTCTTCTGTAAAATTGCCACGTTGACACCTCACAGGGTTGCTGTGAGCGTTACATAAGTGAACACAGGAAAAAGAACCCTCTGTGTGAGTGAATATTCTGGGGGCTGATTCTTCCGAGCACCAGCAAAGCAGCAGCCCCACCCTCCACTCCGAGCATCTCCAGGTTGCAGCATTCTGGGCAATCTGGATAGGCCGAGAAGTCTGCCAATCATCAGGTCCTTGTTCCCTTTTGCTCACCAGTTCTTCCCCGGTTTTTTCCCTTCCTTTTTGCATTTAACTATAAGCAGCAAGAGAAACTCAGGCTGCCCCTTCGACACTTTGCCTGGCATTCTCAGCTAAATGTCCAGGTTGGTCACTTACAAGTTGTTTGCCACACAGCATGGGGCTCTGTCACAGGCATAGCTGTCACTCCAGCTTAGAGCGGAGAGCAGGGCCAGACACGTGCTTCGTGCTGAAAAGTGGCAGCACTTGTTAGAATTTGACACCAGCTTTTCTCAGGAGTGGTGAAGCCAAGCAGAGGTAGAGAGGCTCCTCGGCGGAGACCAGGGAGGGTCAGTGAGGCGCCTTTCTAGGGGGGTATGCCTGGGATTCCTGGCTCCACACTTGTAAGGAACAGGAATGAGCCCCGGAAAAGGCTTGCCATATGCACAGCCTCCACGCACGGGTGCTGGAGAAGGGCCAGCTCAGCCAGGGGGAGGAAGGGGCTCAGCAAGGTCCTTGCCAGGGTGAGGTGCCCTGACCCCGTGCCCCCACCCCAGGTCAGCCCGGGAGAGCGAGGATGAGGACGAGGAGGAGGAGGAGCAGCGTCGGCAGAGCACCAGCCGTGGCTGCGCCCTGCAGTACCAGCACGCCACGCTGCAGGTCTTCACCCAGTTCCACACGACGTCGTCCGAGGGCACCGACCAGGTGGTCACCATGCTGGGCCCGGACTGGCTGGTGGAGGTCACCGACCTGGTCAGCGACTTCATGCGGGTGGGTGACCCCCGAGTGGCACGCATGGTGGACAGCAGCACACTGGCCGGCCTGGAGCCCGGCACCACCCCCTTCAAGGTAGGCATGAGGGCACCCCTGGGAGCCGTGGTTACCGGTGGGCAGACGTCCTCGGGACAGGATTTCCAGGGCCTCCGCCCCTGGGAGCAGCCCCAGCTGGCCCCCCAAACACACTGTCTTCTCCACCTGCCCCTCTGCCTGAAGTTCCACCACCAGAGGTCAAGGTCCTTTAGCTTCCCTGGGTAAAAGGTCTCCCTCCAAGCCTCGTCGGCGCTATCAGCCTTGCATCACTGCGTGGGCCCTGAGAGCAGGAGTGCGTGAGGAGGGAGAGCGGGTGGGAGGCTCAGGCAGCCTAGAGGCCAGAAAGGGATTTCAGGATCCAGGAATTCAACCCGACCTTCCCCCTTGGCAACTGCTGCCTGAGTGGAACCCCACCTAGGAGACGGTAACCAGTGACCCACGGGCTGGAACCTGCTTGCAGAACACGTGTTTATAAAAACAACTGATCCTCCATTTTAAAATTGGGAAGTCCCTCGGTTTTTGGAAAACTGGATTTCTAATTTTACAAAATATGACTCTGGCAACACTGGTCTGCCTTCCCACCTGGCGATAAGCCGCTCGAGTCAGTACTGGTACTGCCTTTACATGAGCGTGAGTTCGCCCATTTGCCACAGTCCCCACCGCTCCCTTTCGCCTGCCTGATATAGAGGTTAAAATATCAGTGGCCATTTATCACTGTGCAGGCCTGTTGTTTTCCTGAAATTCCTCCCAGCTCTCTCATCTGTGCTTCTGTGAGCCCCTGACCCTTGCTTGGCCCCTGGCCCTCGGTTCCCAGGTGCAGACCTAAGGCAGAGCCCCCCAGCCTGCCCTGCCCCCTGGGCCTCTCCTCCAGCAGCACTGGGACCCCTCCCTGATTGCTGATCCTGGGGCTGCTGCTGCCCGGGCCTTCACCCAGCCCTGCCCCTCTCTGCCTCAGGTGGTGTCCCCACTGACGGAGTCCGTGCTCGGGGAGACGCTGCTGACAGTGACAGAGGAGAAGGTCAGCATCACACAGCTGCAGGCCCAGGTGGTGGCCAGCCTTGCCCTCTCCCTACGGCCCAGCCCCGGGAGCAGCCACACCATCCTGGCCACCACAGCTGCCCAGCAGACCCTCAGCTTCCTCAAGCAGGTAATCAGGTGCCCAAGCCTGCCAACCTGGGGGCTTGGAGTGTGGAAGGGATTCGAGGGCTCTGACTCACCTCTGTGCCATGAGTCCCCACTGGGGATGTCTTCCATCTGGGGGATGGAAGATCTATCTACCCTCCGTGCCCCGCCACCTGCTCCACCCCACTCCCTGCCACCTGCATGGGGAGTCTGGCCATGGTCTCCCTTCCTGCACCTGCCAATCCTGGGAGGTGTCCCCTCCTGGGTTCTCCCAGGGCCCATGCCCCCTGCTCTACCCCCAGGAATTACCCTCACCCATTTCCGGAGGCCTGACTACAGTCTCTGCCCCCAGACATGCCAGGGCACTGGCTACAGGCAAAGGTGGGAAGGTGACGGGCGGGAGTGCAGGAGTGAGAGGTGGGTATTGAGCACCACGCCAGGAGTCCTGAGCCAGAAGTCCTCTGTCCCCAACTCGCCCCAGGGCCCCAGACCAATCCCTTCTCTCTGGGCCCTGCTTCCTCATCTGCAGGGGCTGCAATTTAACAAGCAGAGGAAAAGACTGGGGTTGGGCAGGTATGCTCAGCCTCCAGGTGTCTGATGGGGATGATCCCAAGGTCAGGCATGGAGATGTGGAGTTATTTCTCCAGCAAAAGAGACTTGAGTTAGACCCAAGGCAGAACTTACCCTTAGCTCAGCAAGGGCAGAAGGGTGAAGTGGGCCAAAAAAGTCTTCAGGTGTAGGAAGCCATGACATACCCTGCACCCTCCTCACCACCTCCATGGAGCAGGAGCCCCACTCGGTCATCCCCGAGCACCTGCCGCCTGCCAGGCACAGTTCCAGCACTGGGAATGCCGCAGAGAGCCAGACCCCTTGGTCCCTGCCCTCACAGAGCTCAGTATCCAACAGGAGAGCCAGCCAGGACCGGCTCTCTGACTCCTCCCTCTTCTCCTCCTCCTCCTCCAGGAAGCCCTCCTGAGCCTCTGGCTCTCCTACAGTGATGGCACCACTGCTCCACTCTCCCTCTACAGCCCCCGGGACTATGGGCTCCTCGTGAGCAGTCTAGATGAGCGGGTGGCTACAGTGACCCAGGACCGGACCTTCCCGCTGGTGGTGGCGGAGGCCGAGGGGGCAGGGGAGCTGCTCCGAGCCGAGCTCACCATCGCCGAGAGCTGCCAGAAAACCAAACGCAAGAGCATTCTGGCTACGACCCCCGTGGGCCTGCGGGTGCACTTTGGGCGGGAGGAGGAGGACCCCACCTACGACTATCCTGGCCCCAGCCAGCCGGGGCCTGGCGGGGGTGAGGACGAGGCCCGGGGAGCAGGCCCACCAGGCACGAGGGTGTCGCCCGCGGAGGCCCCGGGGCTGGTCACCACCAGCCCAGCAGCCCCGCCCACAGAAGACTTCCTGCCACTGCCCACGGTCTTCCAGCAGATGCCGCGGGGGCTGACGGACCTGGAGATCGGCATGTACGCCCTGCTGGGCGTCTTCTGCCTCGCCATCCTCGTCTTCCTCATCAACTGCATCGTGTTCGTGCTGCGCTACCGGCACAAGCGCATCCCGCCCGAGGGCCAGACCAGCATGGACCACTCTCACCACTGGGTGTTCCTGGGCAACGGGCAGCCGCTGCGGGTGCAGGGGGAGCTGTCGCCGCCCGCGGGCAACCCGCTGGAGACCGTGCCCGCCTGCTGCCACGGCGACCACCACAGCAGCGGCAGCTCGCAGACCAGCGTCCAGAGCCAGGTACACGGGCGCGGCGACGGCTCCTCCGGCGGCTCCTCCCGGGACCAGGCCGAGGACCCCGCCAGCTCACCCACCTCCAAGCGCAAGCGGGTCAAGTTTACGACCTTCACCACGCTGCCCACGGAGGAGCTGGCCTACGACTCGGTGCCCGCCGGCGAAGAGGACGAGGACGAGGAGGACCTGGCGTGGAGCTGCCCGGATGTGGCGGGCACCCCGCGGCCCGCCGTGCCCCCAAACCTGCACAATTACATGCGCAGAAACAAAGAGACTGCATGAGGCTCCATTGCCCCACGGGGTGGGGGCTGTGGGGGCCACAGCCGGGACCCCTGCTCACGCTGCGGCGGTCGGCTGACGTGGATTCTGCCGGCCCTGCCCCTGCAGCTTTGGGCTTCACAGGGCCGCCACCTCCCTCCTCTGGTCTTTCCCGCTGCCTCCTGCTGACACCCTCTTCCGCCGCTGCAGGAGGAGGGTGCCTTCTGTGGGAGCTGGCCAGGAGGAAGCCATCCCCGCCCTCCTTCTACACTCTCCAAACCTCCTCCCATCCTAGACAAACCTGCCCCGAGAGAGAGGCTCGGAGGCCAAGCTAGGGGCCAGGTGTGCCCGCCCTGTGTGCTGCCTCGGCCTCCCGTGCCCCCTGTGTTCCCTCCGTGCTGGGGGCTCTGTGGGGTCTTGTGTCACAAACTGCACAAAGACTTTTCTCAACCACTATTCAGGGATTTCTGTCCTGCAGGGCGGGGAGGCCATGGCTGCCTGCCCTGCCAAGGATCTTGCTGTGGACAAAACGTTTGCAAGGTGGGGGAACACTTGTAGCATCTTTTGCCTTTCTGGTACCCCTGAGTCCCTCCCTAGGACCTGGGAGCTGACCGCAGAGGGACCTGTGGCCATGCCAGGCACCTTCCTAAGAGCCCAGGGCTCCCTCCTCTGGCCCCAAGGGCTATAGAAGGGGCCTGGAGTGGGAGGAGTCTGTGGGCCACCCCTCACCAAGCCACCGCCCAAAGCACCATGGTCCGGGTGGGCCCAGCGAGGCCTGCATGCCTCCCGCCCACCCCATAGCAAGGCCAGCACCGCGCCTTAGCCCCGCCACCTCTGCTGGCCGCTCTTTCCTTCTCTGCAGGGGTGGCCCCGGCCCCCCATGCGGTGGGATCCGGTAGGAAGGGGAGAGAGGGCATCAGGGCATGCTATAAAGGACCTCGGGTGGGCAAGGCAAGGGGGGCTGGGCGTCTCCCTACCCCGCCCCACAGCCACTGTTCTCTCCAGTCCATCCACCACTGTGTCCAGTTTTTCTTAAATAAATGCAGGCGACCAGACTGGAGGTGGGGGCAGCAGCTCCCGGAGAACAGACGGTACGTGGTGGCTGGTTCTGTGTCTCTTCTTTATATGCATGCATGCACGCTCACTGCCTCACACACATGTACACACGTGCGCACTGCGGGCACATGAAATGACACGAAGCCCACAAAACCAAACCCAGCTGTGACCCTGCTCTTCCTCCTCCGACACCCAGGTGCCTGGGACCCCCGGTGCTCCGGGGTGCCCACATCAGAGGATAAAGGGTTTGCTGACCCCGAAACGTGCCCTTACAAAGAGGTGCCTTTTCTAGGAGCCTGCTGGGATTGGCTCGGGATGGAGGGGCAGCCTCAGGGCCTCCAGGTAAATGCCTTGGGGTGAGAGGAAACAGAACAATAAGAAGAGAAGTGAGAGGGCACAGGGCGCAGGCCTGGGCTCACTTACTGCCTTCGGCGCCCCCCTCAGGGGCCTCCTATCTCCACGGATTGAGGTGGACAGCCCGGTGGTCTGCATGGCAGGGGCCAGGCAGGAGAGAGCAAAGGTGGTTGGGTGTGCCCCTCCCCCACAGCGGGCCGGGGACCAGCCCTGGGAGGCCACTCTCGGGCATAAGCCACAGCCCCAGGGGCCACAGGAGTACCTTAACTGACTGCGGAGACTGGCCAAGGCTGCCTGGCAGCCCCCACGGCCGGGACGGGTGGCCAGAGCAGCCATCTTGGTGTGGGGAGAGGAGAAGGCACCACAGGCGGCGTCTGCAGCAGAGCGGACCAGAGGCAGGACAGGCCGCCTTGGTCCCTGCCCCAACGTGCCATTGCCACTTCGGGAGGGCACCTGCCTTCCCCGTTATCTGCTCGTCGCCAGGGGCAGCCTTGCGGATCCGGTGAGCATTAAGTGCTGCCAGGCATATAAAGCTGTCTGCACGGTGCCCAGCAACAGCAGACGAAGCCCCTGGTACAGGTGACACATGGAGTTTGCCACATCCAGGTGTAATCTTCAGGTGAGGTGCGGCGCTGAAAGGAAGACTAGAGATGGGTCAGCTCCGCCCAGCACGTGGGCCCGGAGAGAAAGAACAGGGTTGCTCTGCCTCGGAGGGAGCTACAGGAAGCCACGCCCAGGGCAGAGCCATGGGGGCCGAACTGCTGTCCACAGTTCCCAGATCGCCCCATACCTGCTATGCAAATAAACCCCACAGCGACCTCCTGCAGGGGTTCTCAGTCTTCTTTCTTAACCCGCAGAGCCTAGCATCCACAACGTTCAAGACACACTGGCCAACCGAAGTCCAAACGAAAACCACAGATGGTTTTCTCACTCTTCCGCATTCGGGGATTTTCTCTACCCTTCCATCGTATCACGTGATCGTGCAGAAAATCACAAGTTGCAGCAAGAGGGGAGGACACGGGCGTGTGTCAGAAAGAGTGAATATTCTAGCTTGGGTGTGTGCGTGTGGGGGGAGGGATGCTGGTGTTAAAGGTGGGACATGGTTCCATTTGTTCCTTCACACAGAAAGCTCCTACTGTGTGCTAGGCCCTGCCGGGGGAGGGGCCTAGCACCTCTCCTTCCTCCATACTCCCCCTACTGTGAGAAGGGGAGTATGGAGACAAGACTGTGGCCTGTCCTCCAGGAGCCCCAGCTCGCAGGGAAGACCGACAATCCGCCGTCTGGGGGGGTGGGCACTGCGTGTGCTGGCTTCACCCTGGCTTGAGGCAGCAGGGAGGAAAGGAGGAGACGTTTTCCAAACTGAACTTACTGAGGACGGGGCCAGAGACGCTCCAGGAAGGGCAGGTGGTGGCCGTGAAGGCCCAGAGCCGGCAGCCCTGTGCTCCCTCTCGATGCCCTGTCTGCGCATGCTCGCCCCAGACCTGGAACAGGAGTTTCTAAGGACAGGGAAATGCAGACACACCTGGGCCCGGGGAAGGAGGCCACAGGGGTGGGGGTGAAGGGGTCAGCATGGATTCGGGCGTCGGGCTCAGACTTGGGGTTCAGATCCTGTCCCTCTCACTGGGGAAGGCGGGAAGGCAGGGAGTGGCAAGGAGCCCCATGAGGAAAATGCCACTCCAGGGGAGACCATGGGTGCTCTCAAAAGGGTATCTGCCAGCATCCACACTGTCACAAACAGGGAAGTGGGGGCCCAGAGAGGGGAGCAGGCGGCCAGAAGGGACACAGTCAACCTAGGGGCAGAGCCAGAGCCCTGCCCGCTGCCCCATCCGGTAATTCGTGTCCCCTCTTCCTCATTCCTCACTCCCTGTCCAAGTGCTAGAACTCAGAGGCAATTTCGGGAAACGGCAAGTCCTGACCCTCACGCAGTTCAAGAGGGAGCAAGCGTGGAGGCACGAGGCGGGACATTAAGTTAACAGCCCCTCTGGAATGGCCCTGGCACTGAACTCCTCTTTAAAAATTTGTCTTCCACCCTGAAAATGAATCGAGGGACCCTATAAAGAATAGTTATTGACAGAGAGCTGCTCTGGGAGCACGGGCGAGCCAGGCCCATGAATCAGCTTGCCAGCAAAATGAGGTTTCTCGGACGGCCAGGGCCGGCGAAGGCAGAGCGGGGGTGCAGGGAAGTGGCCTTGAGCCTGTCCCCAGCCCGGTGCTCAGCTCCCTGGCCCAGCCCACACCACCAGCCTCTCTGTGCCAGCCCTGCACACACCTCCAGGCCCATCTTCAGCAAATACAGACCGGCACCTCCCACATGTCATGCCCTGTGCCCCTCCCCGCCGCCATCACCACCCCCAAGAGAAGGCTTCCAGCATGGGGAGCCAGAGGGAGAAAACGGAAAATGCCATCCATGAGCCAGAGAAGGAAACTCCCTAGAAGGGATGAGATTTCCTAAGACGGGTTGGCAGGGACTTCTGAGGTATGACTGGGTGACCTTCGGCCAGTCTGGGTGACCCACGCCGGACTTGTCTGCCCTCTCGTGCGAACGTGGAAGTCGCCGCGGCTAGGTAGTATCCACTGAGTCGCCGAAGGGGCCCCACTCCCCCAGCACCTGCATTGCCAACAAGCATCTAGAGCGGCAGGGGTCGCCAGTCCCATTGTACAAAGGAAACGGCAGGGACCCAGAAAGGACACGTGACCTGCCCACGGTCTCCAGGCCAGAAGTGACCTGCAGGCAGCTGCAGACCTGCCCGCTTCCTGCTGCGCCCTGAGCCACACTGGCCACAGAAAGGGAATGAGGCTGGAGAGATTTGGAGGTGGGAGGGGTCCCTAAAGATCTGACGTGCTCCATGATGGGGCAGGTGGGGCCCCCACTGAAGGCTTAGCTAGATCCCAGTCAGGGTTTGGGGTCCCATGGGACACCAGGGGCACTGTGGCCCCTGGAGGAGCCGTACCCCCTGCTCAGCTGGGAACTCCCTCCCCGTCGGTCACAAAAGCCAATCACCCAAGCCTCTCCCAGTCCCCGCTTCAGGCAGAGACCTGGCGGGGCTTCCCTGAGCGAGGCACGGCGCCGGGCTCCTGAGGAGAACCGGTGGCACGAGCAGAAACGCCCGGCACAGGTCGGTGGGAGTGAGCTGGCACCTGTCCTCTCCCTTAGGATGCTGGCTGCCCCTTCGGTCCCTGGGGGAACCTAAGCCAGAGAATGGGAAACCGAGGCCATCCTCTCTGTCCCCACCCCTGGACAGCAGCACGGTGATGAAACCTCTGCCCCCAATCTGACAGAGGACCGAGCACAGAGGAGGCAGGAGTATTAAATAACATTTTCTGAGAGCACACGATAAGCAAGTGGTCACTTTAGGCCCATCACTTTGTCGACGTTTCACAACAACCAAATAAAGCAGGTGCTACTACGATACCCATCTTACAGATGGCAAAACTGGGGCTCAGAGGGGTTCCATGGCTTATCTCACACCGCACAACACATTTAAACAGCAGGGCCAGGCTTCGAACCCAGGTTGAACTGGCTCCAGTTTCCATGTCTTCACACTGCCTTCCCTGGAGGGGACCTGGAGCTCAGAGAATCTTCCTGAAGCAGTGGCAAGACACCCAGCTGGAAGTCCAGGAGTCCCCACTGGGCCATGGACCGGTCACGTGGCCGTGAGCCCGGCACTGCCTGAGTCTGAGGCAAGCCAGGACTTCCAGCCAGATTCCAGGGGCCAGATGGTCACTCTGGTGCCTTCAGTTCTCCAGCCTCGGAAGGTGAATCTCGAGGTGCCACATAGCCCTGCCAGTTCATACCCCCCCTCCCCGCTCCTAGAGAGGTCGGTGCTGTGGGTGAGAGGTGGGGCAACAGGCTTTAATGGTCCCCTGCTGTCCTCCAAGCTTTGCCTGCTCTGCCATCCCTACTTACTGCCACCATTAGCAGTTGCCCCCAGGGGTTTAGGGTTCGCCTTGTTGTGGGTGGGGGGAGGGAGCATAGAGGGGTATGGGAATGATAACCACCCACATGTGCCAGAGGGCCGGTGAGTCTTGGGACGGAGACAGAGCTTGAACAGTGGAGTTGTCAGCCCCCTGCTCCGGGCGGGGGAGCTGAATCTGACGGAGGAGGCATGGATCCTGTTTTATGGGAACCCCCAACTGAAGGAAGAGGAACAGTCCCTGTCTTACAGTAGCTCCCAGTCTGGGGGGCAGCAAGCCACCTGCCCTTGACAGATACTCGGTTTGGCAGGGTGTTCCCACACTGACCACACTCTGAAGAAACGATATGAAGCGTTCAGAGAAGCGTGCAAACAGTGGCACGTAATGTACACCTGCATGCAGCCTACGGAGCAGAGGAAATGCAGAAGCCAGGCAGGTAATCCAGAAAGGCAGCCTGGAGGAGGGCTGCACATGGCCTCGAGGGGAGGCAGTCATTAGGCAGGGCCTGCCAGGTGGCTGGGAAGTCAGAAACAGCTGCTTGGGGGTTGGGAGGGGGGATGGATTGTCCTGGCTGGAGGGAGGAGCCCTACAGGGGCCTGGCTGAGAGGTGTGGGTGTGGGGGGAAGGGGAGGAAGGGACCCTCCCTCAGGTGACCCCAGAGAAGCCCTGGGCTGCTGGGGAGGATGCTGCCACCGCCCAGGTACAGGAGAGGACCACCCTTTCCACTTCTCAGAGACCAAGAGGAGCCCGGCACCCAGGGAGGCAACCTGGATGGGGGGCAAAGTGCTTGACCTCCAGCCCCCTGGGCACCCCCACCCACAGTGTGGCTGGCAGTGGTCTCTAGTCCTCCTCTGTGTGTGGGGGGGGCCAGGCCTAGTGGGCCCTGAGCCAAGGTCTGCTGCTGGTGCTGCCCCCCCACCCCCATCCAGTGAGCTCAGAGGTCCCCTAGCCTTCTTTCAAGGCTTGCGCTGTCCTCTGCCCCTGCCCTTCTGCAATTCCAGGGTGACTTCCTTTCTGCTCCATTTGAAAGTCTCCGATAGGACTTCCTAGGATTCACAACAAGGGCACTGGGGCTGGTCTCTGTCGCTTGTCCTGCTGGGAGGGGTCCCACAGCTGGGAGGGCTGACAGGGAGCACAGGGAGCATGTGAGGGGCCCTGGCCAGGCCCTCTGCACCCCATCTGTAGCACAGTTCTGCAGCCCAGGCCTGTCCTGAAAGTGGGCTCACCTGCAGACCCTCCCCGGCCTGTCAAGGAAGGAGGGTAGGTTAGGGGTGTAGATGGCGGGAGGTGGTAAGTGAACGGGAGGTGCCTCCCCTGTCCCCGCCCAGCCATAGTCTCTTCTCTCTACCTCCTCGTAGACTCACCCCTCCAAGAGGCGGTGAGCAGAGCCCACCCCTTCCCGGGTGGGGTGCAGTTCCTCAGGCTGGGACTCTGCTCGGGGCCCTCCCTCCCACACACTTGCCCACGGGGCCCTCCTTCCGAAGTCTGCTCCTCTCCCTTTCCAGGCCCTGTTCCCAATCCAGGTGCCCCATGGGGTGGCGATAACACTCAGGGAAGGGGCAGCCCCAGGGAGAGCCAGTCTGGGGTTCGCCCACCGGGCAGGGGCCACAGCCCCCGGGGAGAGCAGAGAGGAGAAGGTGAAGCCAAGGGCTGGCCAGCAGCGGCAGCTTCTCTGGGGAATCTCCAGTGATGCCAGGGCCACAGGGCGGCCCTCCACCCCAGCAAACCCTGCTCCAGGAACGGACAAAACGAAGCCCCAGATGCTCCCTCTGTGGAGGAAGACCTCAACAGGAACTTCTGTGTGTGTCGGGTAGGGAGGCGTAAACCAGCCCTCCTGGTTCGGGTGGCATCAGAGGGCGCAGGCCCCTGGAGCTGAGGCCAGGGACTCTCAGCTCACAGAAGCGGGCCCTCGGCCCCAGACCGGGGCTCAGAAAGATGGCTCTGGGGCAGAGGCACCAGGAAGGACCGGAGCCTGGTGGGAGTCAGAGCTACGCTGGGCATGCACTGAGCTGGGAATAGACGCGCTTTCCTAGACGGCTCTCTCAGGATGCCCACACCCCTCCTTTAGAGGATTTATTCCTCTGCAAGATTCCCTAAGTCCACACCCCGAGACTCTCTCTGCCCTGGGACATAGCCGGCTCTTCTAGTGACAAGAGAGGACTTTGTAATGGTAGGATGGATCTGAACCTCGGTTCTGCCGTTTACCTCGAGGGAGTCACTCCGAATCTGTGTCTCAGTTTCACGGCATGTAAAATGGGCTGAAGCTGGCTTCTTCCTGGTTGGTGTGAGGATCAACGATCTCTTGCATCCAAGTCACACAGTAAGTGCCCAATAACTGCTGGGACGTTTGTCTTGAAATTCCCAGCACATCACCACTCGCCAGCACTGGACGGAATCCATTCCAATTTTGGAGGGAAGCAAGACCAAAAGCCGTGGAATGGCTTGTCCCAAGGTTTCATTGATAAAGCAGCTGGGGTTCAAATCCCACCCCCAGATCGCTGCCCCGCCTCCCACCTTCCCAGACGCCTCACTCCCGCACCGGCCTGGCCTTCGGGCGTTTCGGGGAGATGACTGCGCTTCCTGGTGTTCTAAGATTGTGGCAGGTGATCCGTGCAACTCAGAGCAGTCTCCTCGCCTCTCCCCTGATCGCCGCCTCATCTCCTCTCTGTCTTGGAGCATCTGCTTCCAAACGTCATCAAAGCCCAGGCCGGGAGGTGCCTCACAGGCTGCCCGTCGGAGCGGATGGATCCCCGGGGAGGGAAACCACCCCATGGAGGAAGCAAAGGATGCGGAACGTGCATCTTGCCTCCGCCCTCTCCCCGGGGTCCCGGCGCGGGCCTGAGGGATGGCCTGTGCCCTGCCAGCGGTCCGTCCGCGATGGATGTGGAACCTGGCAGGATGGTGTCGGCAACACTTGGTGAGATTCATTTTCCCCGCTGCGAGGGGAGAAAAATGTGGCCTCCGCGCCATCCATCTGCTCTGCAGCGAAGTGGGAACGGGCGAGCTGCGCGGGAGCAGCCTGGAGCTGAGCCCAGCCCGGCGGGCTTCCCTTGGGGCCCCGAGGCTGGGCGGAAGCCCCGGGACTTGTTTCCAGGGGCACCTGTGTCCGGGAAGACGCTGGATGGCGGCCCTGCAGGGTGGGACACTCAGTGGAGGGACACACACCTTCAAGAACCAAAAGTTAGAGAGCCAGAGGGACCATGATTCCACTGCATCGTCATTCTCACCTGCGGGTGAATCCAAGGGAATGGCTGGGATCCCCCACCGCCTCCACGCTGTGCCTTTCGTGCCATCCCCCACATGGAGCTGTTTCTCTTTATATATTGCTCTTGGGATCCCACCCATGGCCAGTACACAAGTCACCTCCTCCAGGAAGCCTTCCCAGATGCTCCCAGCCTTGTCTGTCAATTTTCTTAGTAGGCATCTTACCATCAACTTCAGCTTGAGGTAGTTGAACACGATTTATCCCACCTCCATCCCCCAAAGTCACATCATGTCTGAACCTCTGTCCCCTCAGCTGCCCCTGGAGTGAGATGTCTGCATTCCAGGGTAGCCGAGGGCCAGGCTCCAGCACAGGCAGAAGCCCAAGTTCGCCACTTCCCTTGCAGGTCGGGGGCCACCTCCAGGCAGGCTGGGTCAAACGCTCTTCCCGGAAAACAGCTGGACACCGTGAGTGAGGAGGGGTCCCTATTTCTTCCCCTGACTGATCCCTTCCTCCCCAGGCTATCCCATCACTTCCTCCCACACAGATTTCCGGAGTCTGGTCAACAGCTCCACCTCTGTTCTCCACCTCCGCCCACCCTCCTGTCTCCTGGCCTGCTGTGCTAAGAAGTGTCACTACTGCGGTTATTTCCCACCTGACAGAACAGGAACACCAAGGCCAGCTCGAGCCGTCTTGCCCAGAGCAGCACAAAGCCGGAGCAGGGATGAGGGCTCGTTTTACTCTGAACCTTCAGAAGCAGCACTTCCCCCCATTTTTAAGTTCCCAGCAGCAGTGTGACGCTGCTCCCGGCTCCTTTGTCCCCAGCAGGGACAGGGCGCGCTCAAGTGCACTCTCTCCCTGCCCGCCCTCCCGTCATTGTCCCCAGCACAACACAGTGCCCTCTGACCTGGCCTCCCTGCCCGCTGCAGCCTTCGGCCTCAGCATCACCCTTCTAACCTGTATCTGACGTGTCTCCCCTACTCTCCCCCCCCAGCCCCAGGCAGGTGTCCTCTGGGGAATGGCAGGTGTGTGCTGCCCCAGGTGAGGGGACCTTGCAGGTGCTTTCATTCTGCCTCTTTGAGCACCAGGGGGACCACTGGGGAAGCAGCTGGTTCAGCTCGTGTGCACAGCTGCCCATTCCAGACCTTGAACCCCTGGTCTTACCCTCCCTCTTACCCCTGACCCCGGCCTTCCACCCCGTGGCTCACAAGGAAAACCCGGATGTGGGGAGGCACCCTGGGCTCTCTCGTTCTGTGTCCCTCTTTAGCTAGACAGTGGGCTGCAGAGACCGTGGGGGAGATGTGGACCACCACCCCCAGTCCAGCCCCCAGGATCCACACGCCTGCCCCTTGGCAGTGGACGAGAGGGCAGAATCCAGGAGATCTGAACTTGGGGTCGGGGAATACAGACACTTTAGAGAAGCTGATAAAAACCATGACTATTGCCCCCCACCACCATTCTAAAACATTCCTACTTATACAGATTTCATCCCTAAGAACCCTCCCATGGACTCCCCCTTAAATCTCCCTGGGGGCCACTTCGGAAGCCCTTGTAAGATAGTCCCGAAGGACTTTCCCAGCGTTATCTCTCTTGGCCGAGCTTCTGCGGGCCCAGGAAAAGGCCGGGTTGAGGGCAGCCCCTCCCTGCCCCCTGATTGGACGGAGAAGGTGCGGGGAGGGGACATGCCCCCCACTCATCCCTCACCTGGGGTTTTAATGGAACTGGCGTGGCCATCACTCACTGAGCCAGTCACTCACTCCAGCGCCATCCCATCCCCACCCCCTGCTCCAAAGAACAAAATTAAAAGAGATTTGTCCTCAAGCTGTGACAGCTCATCTCTCTCGCGGCAGCAGCAAGAGCTTTTGGGCGGCTGCACTCCACACGGGGATTGCCCGGGGAACCTGGGTGGGAGGCCAGCGACAGCCCCCATCTTTGGCCTCCATCCTGCCCTCAGCAGCCCTCTGTCCAGCCCTCGCCTGTCCCACTTCCAGCTGAGGAACCCTTGAAATGAATTCCATTGAAAACTTCAGAAGCGATCCCTTCCCACGTTTTTAAATTCCACCGTGCCGGCATCATACCCTCATCGCCCATTTATTTGTTCCTGGTTTCTTTCAGCAAGTGGTTCCATTTGCTGTCTTTTCCCCGAAGCCTTCCCGTCCCCTCGCGCTGAATTATGGTGTCCTGCTCTTGGGAGGAGCGCCTCCTGGAGGCTTCCGTCCTCATTGCAAGGGCCCGAGCTGCCAGCCTGTCTGTCTCTCCCGCTGGGGCGGAGTGCTAGTTGAGGGCATGACCCTTTGGGCCGGTCTGTGGGACCTTACCTCTGGCACAGAGCACATGCATCTGGGGTCGGGGGGAGGGAAGCTGACTGTGTCTAGGGACTGTGGGCCCACCACGTGCCCAGCGCTGTGTAGACCCCAAGGGGCTGACCAGGAATGGTGCACCTGGTAGAGGCAGCAGGTGCGGAATCAAACAGAATGCCGCTGTGACCAGTGACACAGTGTCAGGGTGAGCAGGCCCCACCCCAGCCCCACACCCTTTACCCACTGACCCCACGCCTCTGGCCACCTGGGCACCCCCTCTGGAGCTGAATCAGTGTCTCCCAGGTTGACAAGGTGCCCAAATCACCAAGATCCCTGGACCCTTCCCAGGACACTGGGGTCAGGGGAGCTTAGTGCCAGCGCTGCTCCTTGAGAAGAGAGTGGAGGATTATGGGAAATTCCCTGATGGCTGTTCTTACAAAGGATGGGGAGGGGCTGGCAGAGTGGGGGAAGGGGAGAGGACCATGCTTTTGGTCAGCCCCAAACACGTGCTTACTTTGGCCTCACTGGTGAGAGAATATTGTCCCAAATGTCACGGGAAAGCAAACTCTCTATAGAAACCACGGAAGCCCTCAGAATTGCACGTGGAGAACCTGCTTTGAGGGGACTTGCCTAGCTAAGCCTCCTTCTTTAAGGGACTTGCAACACAAGAAGATGTCTGGAGCAGATTGCCGTTGTGTAGGAGTCTCAGCTCCAGGGCCCCAAGGAGGAAACCACTTAGACTCAGCCAAGAGGGGGTCCCACCCTTGGCCAGCGAATTTCCTTAAAGCACCGGATAACAAATATTTCAGGCTGGTGGTGCACGTGGTCCATTCTCTGTTAAAACCACGCTGCTCTCACAGCTCCAAAGCCGCCACAGACAATGGCTGAGAAAATGCTGCACTACAACTTCATTTACAAACCAGGCAGCCGCCTGCTGGAACTCCAGTATCGTACACACACACACACACCCTAAAGAACATGTGAGCACCCCTTGTCACTCAGGATGATTACACTCAGCTCCGGCATGGTGTAGCCCATAATCCCGAACATCTGCTCTCGTGATTAACACTGTTGGGGCCCCAGGGAAATGTGTCTCCACATCTTCTGCTCTGGGTTTGCAAACTAAAAGACAACAAAGTCGGAAGGTTTCTGGGATCTGGTGCTGACGGCAGGCTCCACTTGAGGGAAGGGGAAGGAGAAGAGCAGGCGAGCAGCAGGAGCCCTGGGGTGAGTAAGGAGATGGATTAATTAGCTTTGCAAATCTTTGCTCTGAGATAGCGGGAATCGATTCTTGAAAAACAAAGTATCGTTTCCAAGTAATGTCAAGTGTCCATTTTCTAGCCGTCTTACTGTTCCAAGGAGGGTTCTGGAGATACTCCCAATCATCGCGTTATTATCTGTAGCATTTGCTACAGTTGCTGCAGGCAGCTAAGGAACATTTTCCTCACTAACCAGGTCTTTGTGGCCGTATGGGTTGTATGAGGGGCTAGAGGTGAAAGGCAGGGAACTGGGCCCTGACATTAACAAAAACATTGGGCATTTAATGCTGGAGTTGTGCACTGTTTTCTTTTTTATAAAAACACTTAATGATACATAAATAGTGCTTCAAAAAGTAAAATAACATCCTTGCTTTAGGTAAATAATTTTAATTTAAAAATTTGATGTTTGTTATAATGAGAAGTGTGCCTTTTAATTTTCATAGGTCATTTTGAAAGTCTTTTTGAAAACATATATGAAGAAAAGTGATTTAAAAATTTTTTACTGGCCCTTGAACTTAAACGTCATTGAAAATATGTTAAAATTTGGTATTGTGAGTAAAATTGCCCTTTATTTTTTAACCTTTCGGCTGAGCCGTTGTTGGTAGAGTAGCCACTCTCCATGGGTGGTGCCTGAGCAGGTGAGACTCGGCCGGATCGAACTACGTGCTGTGCGTATAAAATACACCCTGGATTCTGGAGGCCTAGTGTGAAAAAAGGAACATAAACCATGCCGTTAGTGATGTTTTATATTGACCACCTGTTGAAATAACATTCTGGACATCTTGGATTAAATAAAATACATTATTAACGTTAATTCCACCTGCTTATTTTTACCTTTTAAAATGTGGTTGCTGGAAAGTTACATATGTAACTCCCATCTGTGGCTCACGTGCTTTGATTGGACAGGGCTGCTTTGGACCATCACTGTGGACACACACATGAAACAGAACATGTGGCAGAGAGTGCGGAAGAGACGGCCTCTCCCGGCCGCAACCGGGCTAGGAGTCAGCCGCCGGGGCAGGCCCTGTGTGGTGGAGGGACAGGCCCACAGCACCCATGAGCAGGGCTTCGCCTCACTTACTTGTGTGTCCCGTACCTGGTCCAGGGCTGCGACCTTAGCCGTCTCAGGGTGAATCCCTGTTGGATGCGATGACTTTGGCGGGGGGGAAGCAAGAAGTGGGGGGGCACGGAAGGAAAAGGAGAGACCCACTGGGCTCTGTGTGCAGGCCTGAGCTGCCAGGGTCAGTCATGACTGGCTTGGGAGAGACCAAGGGGCCTGCCAAGGCCAAGGCTGCGGGTGGGAGCGCTGGCTGCTGGCTGGGACTCACCTCCCAGGACAGGCCCAGGCCCGCTTGGGCGTCTACCTGTAAATTCATGTCAGCGTACCTTGCTTGACTATATACTTTGGGTTCTCCCTCGAGCAGGTGGTAACATCTCCCAGAGTCCCTCGCTGAACGCTGCGTTAAATGCAACCTCTGACACACGCTCATTTTATTTCAGGAGGAGAGTCACGATGGTCCTTTTTCAAAGTGAATGATCCCAAGACGGCTGCCAGTGTCTCATCTGGAAACCGGGTTGGCAGGTGCAGTTAGGGGCAGGGCTCCCCCAGTGGCAAGGGTGTGCACCCCGAATGTCTGACTGGCCTGGATACTTGCTCCCTTGCCTTGGGGCGTGGCCAAGGGATCGGGGCTTCTAGTGGCCTGTCCTGACCGCTCTCCCACCGAGTTTTTGCTGACAGAAGAACGGGAGGACCTCAGCGTCCCCTCTGAAGGGAGCTCCCAGCCCCACATTCCAAGCAGAAAGGGGTCTCCCCTTCCCAGTCACCCCAGTCCATGGGCCTCACAGTGGAGGGCTCCGGACAGCAAGGAGCTCCGGGTCTTGTGTTGATTCCTCAGTCACTCAAGCAGCGTGAACTGAGCACTCACTACGTGCCAGGTGCTCTGAAGGTCCACCAGGGCTCCCCCTTCTGGTCTCTCCGCCTTTCCCAGGCCCCAGCCCTGCTGCTACTCCTGTCCCAACTGGCCCTGGCTTCCGGTGGACCTTGAAGGAACAAGAGAAGCCCTCTGTCCCCACTGCTGCCCCACTGAGCCAGCCTAGCCCCAGAACCCCCTCTGGGAGCAGGACTCCCCAGACCCCAGAACAGCTGATCTCCCTTGACGGCCACGCCCTCCCTGGGGGAAGGTTTCCCACAGTTGGGGCCTCCTTCCCCAGAGAGGGACCAGCACCTGCCCCCTCCCATCGGCACCCAACCCCCGTGTGATTCAGGGCAGAGAACATGGGACAGAGCGCCCAGCAGAGCAGAGTTACAGTCCTGGGACTTTCACTAACCACTCGCTGTGCGTCCTTGTGCTGGGGCCTCGCACATCTGCTTTCCCACGCGGCTGATGGGGGCCACGCCAGCCCCTGTCGCACACAGCCAGGACCCTGCTGAAACACCCTCGCACCGCACCTCGCACACAGCGAGCTCCAGATGAATGCTGGCGGGTGTTGCTGCAGTTATTAATTATTAATCTCTCCCATGAAAGGCTAAGTGGGGTCAGGTTGTTAATGCCATCCTGTAAGCTGGCAAATTGAGGTCCAGATGATAAGTAGATTCAAATTGTCTCTAAATGTAAGTTCAAGTACAAAGTCCAAAAATAAGAACCAGGGACGCCCCACCCCTGAGTTGAATCCTCCTCATCAATTTCCAGGGAAGGAAAAGAGGACAGGACCATTTCATGAGCAGATAGGACCAAAAGATGAGAATGGCCACAAGGCCCGGCCACCACGGTCCCAGGAGTCCTGTGTCCGGTTTGCTGGGTCCACCTTGGTGCAGTTAAGCGGCCACATGGGTAGCCCACTGCAGCCTGGAGCTCCAGACACTCCCCCTCGGGACCTGCGCTCTGTCCCTTGGGTCTCAGCCTGAGGATGAGCAAGAGCTTGTGGGGTGCACTGGTGCCCAGTCTCTCCTCTCTGCTCCCCGCTCCTTAGTGGGTCGTCCTGGGCGGCAGGCTCGTCCACGTTGTTTTTCTTTCTTTGGGGGAAGCAGCGGCTCCCACCCTCCAGGCCCCAAACCCATTGAGCCATGAGAGCACTGGCCCCTGCAGAGGCAGCCAATCCAGGATGCTCCGGAGAATTGGGATCGGAGCTGCGTGTGAAAGGCCTTTAGGGAGCGGGGCTGCCTGTAGCCCAGCGAGGCGGATTAGACAAAGCACACAGGTTACAGCAGGAGAGAGAAGGGAGAGCAAGAAAGATAGTGAGAGTCAGAGACCCAGAGACGGGGAGAGATCAGTGACAGAGAGACTGAGCAACGGGGAGGAGGGACGAATGTGAAGACGAAGGGGATGGGGGGAGAAACTCCAGAGAGATTCACCAGGCAGAACACAAAGAGACAGAGATGCACCCACAAATCCAAATATAGAC